>CAJNSZ010000743.1:0-22626 GCA_905329745.1 Rotaria sp. Silwood2 | reverse complement strand
TAAAACTGTTACATGGATTAAATCTCTTGAAACAATGCACTGATGTTTCGTCAGAGATCATACGTGAGTGAGATTCTCGACTCAGAAAAAAAAGAGAACAACATGTTCTTCTGTAGAGTATGAGTGAAGAAAATTAACAATGAAAACTCTAGAGTAAACTTTCAGAGATATGTATCTTTTTTCCGAGCTACAGAAATGTTATTTACACAATTTTTCGAGAGCTAACAGATAGAATTCGGTCTATCTCTTCAAAGGATCGTAAAAGTTTGAGCGAGAATTGAAGGGGAAAAAAACCAAAGTTTCTCTTGGTACTGCTGTATTTAACTGGTAAAAAGCCTTAGTAAATCCACCGAACCGAACTAGACTCGGTCAGTTATAGTTTTGCTATATTTGTTGTCTTAAAGAATATCGTGAATGAAACTTGCACAGTACAATGCCACAACGTGATTAACTTTGTACTTGATAGATTTAGCTATAAATAATAAGAAGTTCATTAAGAATTCCAATGTTTTTATTCTAAAAATTTTTTCCTTGTTGTTCATCTTTTTAAAATACATTTTTATCAACAGATTGTATTTGAAATTCACTAATAAAGTTATACGTATATGATACGATTCAAAGATTATTTTCAGGCATAATTAAGAGACACAAACGAGTGTAAAAAATTAATATGAAAATTTTCATGGACGAACAAAAATCAATTTTGATTTCAGTAATAT
Source organism: Rotaria sp. Silwood2 (assembly GCA_905329745.1). Classification (NCBI taxonomy): domain Eukaryota; kingdom Metazoa; phylum Rotifera; class Eurotatoria; order Philodinida; family Philodinidae; genus Rotaria; species Rotaria sp. Silwood2. Next base: position 21,907 of record CAJNSZ010000743.1, on the reverse strand, counting down.
AATTAGTTGTCTTGTGAATAACTAATTTGTCAAATAGAAGAACTGATCATCAATGCTAATTATGTCAATTTGTCACACTCTTTCGTTTGCTCTTATTCGGTTCGAAACAAAAAACGAATATCTTTAAGGTAGAATAATTTGCCCATGTCAGAATAAAAAATTGCTTTTCTATAATTATAAGAGAGTCCACAAGTACACTTTAACCTCTGATTGTAACAAAATTTCGGTGTTACTCAAGGAAAAAACAACGGACTTTAAGCCCGAAGTGCCCACTGTTTTCTCTACAGTGTTAATAAAATGCTATTAGGTTTTAATCCCTTTTTTATCAATTAAAAATGATATGCGGACTATTTTCGTATATCCATTTTGAATCGCAGTTAGTTATCAATCGTACCTGATTTAAACCCAATGAATTATAGTTTATGAAATGAATTTATTGCAGCTATGAATTCGGATCATATTATAACAGGATCTGCATGAATAAACTAATTCAAATATGTTGACTTAAAGGTTGAAAAAAAAGGAAATTATTTTATAATTTATACTTGATTTCACTGCTTGATTATAGTTTATATTAAAAACATTGAATAGACTCTACTCATTAAATAAATAAACATTATTTTATAAAAAATTTCCAGGGTCATCTATTGATTAGAAAAATAAAGCATTTTATCAAATAAATTATGAAAGAGAAGTTTTGAAAATACTAGCAGTGAAATTATTTCACCGGTCACCCATTTTATACTTCTTATATACTAATTATTATTAGTCATGATATTTTCTGTGTTGAGAAAAATGTTTAAAGAAAAGCGTTAGTGCTAGAAGATATCCTTTAATAACATTCATAAAATATAGTATAACAAAGAATGACATAAAATTTATGCAAATATAAGTAATTAGTCTGATCGTTGCAAAAAAACAACTTATTTTATTAATTTAGACGAAAGAGTCAACAAATTTTTAGTCAAAATAATATATATCAATCATTTATTCATGCATCATAACAAACAGACAAATTATCAACGGAAACTTTATATTAGATCTCTATTATAAAATTTTAATATATTTTTTTTCCGTTATTATAAAACATCACATATAACATTTTGTATTTAGTTACTCTAAAAGCAATCGACATTTAAAATATTCTTCACGGTATTGCTCTATATTCCTAACTTTATGTTCGATTTAATAGAAATGTTTTGAATACGTCATATATTCATCAGAATTTATTATACGATTCTTTGTATATAATACTTATGCATCTTTCTTGTCAACATCACTAGTACGGTAAATATAGAAATATTAATTAAACCAGTCAAAATGGAAAAATAAAGAAAAGATTAAAATAGAAGCAACATGTCAAAAATCTTTATATCCCTTATTTATATTTGCTCAAAAGTCAAAAATATCATTTGAATTAATATGAAATTATTAAAAAGTTGCACAATTATTTTTTTTTTTTGACATATCACGAAGAAGTTTTTACCAAAAAAACAAGTCATAAATAAAGTTTATTTATTGATAATAGAACAGATTAAGTCTTTAATCTGTTTTGTAGTATATTGTTACTTTGATCATGCTATTTTCCTCTAGATCTTGATATAAAATTTTAGTTGTACGAAAGAAGAAAAAAAAGTAATTAGTTCCTCAATTGGTTACACACCATTACACATGTGACAATTCTCCTGAGTCTCGTAGATGTATATGTGAAACAAAAATAAAAGTTAATATTGTATAGTTCTTCTAGTAGAACAAGAACCATAAAAACAAAGACATAAGTAGAGAGAATATTATTTAGTAAGTACTATTTTCATCGATTTAGAACTGTTCCTTTTTCTCATTCAATTATTGAATGTAACCACAACAAATTTTTCAATAAATATGACAAAATAGATGAAAATCTTGAGATAAAAAGAATATAAGCAAAGTAAATCATTGAAAATAAATGTAATATCTTGGAATTTTTATGTAAGTAGACTATATATATATATAATATTGTTGCTAAAGAAAGATATCAACGTATAATTGGAAAAAAATATTGGGTAAAAACAAAAGAAAAATAACATGTTTACTCTCTAAAGTTTATAATCAACGAGCATATATAAATTTTGATGATTCACTTGTTTTAATAAAAAATGTCAGAATACATTTTCTATCATATTCCTCTTTCTTTCTTTCATCTCTTAGACATTCATGAAAGAATAAGAAGAATTAAAGACAGTATACAAACGAAAAAAAATAAATAAATAAAACAGGATTTACACATGCTAATGCATTTCATCATGTAAGCTAAAGTATAATCTTCCGAGTGATGCATTCACGAAGAAGAATTTTATTAAGTCATATTCTTTTAGATAATTTAAGCAAGCGCCATCATAAATGTCTTGCGTAAGCGTCTATATATATATCTGACTTAATAGAATTTTTAATAACTATATTATAGAATAAAAAAATACGAAAATTAAATTCAAATCAATTACAAGGTGATTATTTGTCAATTTTGATTTCTTATGAATTATTTTTGTTTATATTCAGAACTTCGACAAGCATTTGATTTATTTGATACTGATAGTAGTGGTAGTATATCAATAAATGAATTGAAACAAGTTCTTCATGCATTAGGTGTTAGTTTATCTGAACAAGAAATTCGACAAATGTTTTCAGCAATAGATGCTGATAGTAAATAGATATTTTTATTTTTTGTAAAAATTAATTTAATTTCTTTCGCTTTTTTCGTTTGTAGAAAATGGTTTGTTATTAGACGAAATAAATAATGATTTTATTGATTTTTATATAGGTCGTATTGAATTTGATGAATTTGCTGAAATAGTAGCAGATACGTATTTTAAAAAATTTTCTCGTGCTGAAATTCTTGAAGCATTTAGAAGATTTGATCATAATCATGATGGTTTTATTGAAGCTGATGAATTAAAAATAATATTAGATCAACTTGGAAGACATTTTTCGAATGAAGAAGTTTGTTGTTTGCTACTTTGTTTTTTATTTTCTTAAATATTTCATAAATGTAAATAAATATAAATATTTATTTAGATTCGTCGTATGATTGCTCAAATTGATCGAGATGGAAATGGAAAAATATCTATTGAAGGTATATGATTAGTGGATTGTTCTTATTTTTCATAGACATGTTAAAAAAAAATTTTTTTTTTGTCTTCATAGAATTTGCTGCACTAGTTGAAAGAGAATTTTGATACAATCAAATGATTGTATTTCGTTATTTTCTTTCGATTATTTATTCATACAATAAAATTAATTATTCCTTTGAAAAAAAAAAAGAGAGAAAGGATTTAGTTTGTTCTTTTTGTTCTTTCTTATGTTGTGCATGTCATTGTATTGATTTATTATATTTGGCTGATTACCAATTCACTTTTTCTTTTCTCATTTATGTTCTTCCTTTCTTTTTTCTTCTTATAATAAAAAAATAAAATAAAAGACTACAGAACATAAATAACAAAACCCTTTTTACATAAGATTGAGGGTATGCATTAATGCTACTCTCATATAATGAAGAAAAGAAAAATAGAACGAAGAACATGACATATGAATATAAACTTTCTCGGTTTTTTTTTTTTCTTTTTAAAACATGTCAAATCATGATGTTAAAGAAATAGTATATATTAATTATTATCATGTCTAATTTTCCGTCAGCTAAACGCAATCGTTCTCAAATTCCACTATTGGTTGTCTCGGTCGATTCAGAAAAAAATGTTTAACTTTCTTTTTTCTCTCTCTCTCTCTTTTTCTCTCATTCTAGACATTTAGTCATCATTTGCGTTTCGTTTTTTTTTTCTTTGCCTTTCTCCTGCTTATATTTGCATTAACCACGATGACAACGAATAACAACAAAAAATAATAATCGAACGAGTGGGTGAATCTTCGATGTGACCTTATTTGACCAAGGTGAACGAATACATAACAAACAACAAGAAAATGAAATTTCAAAGACGTATTCTCCCTCCTCATTCACCAACCTATCTCGAAATGGAAGAGTATATATCTCCATCAATATCTCAACAATCAAGTAAACATTTAAATATAATATAGTAAACAAAAATTTTTCTTTCTTGTTTTTTTTTTTGTTTGTTTAGTTTCAATAACTGGATCAGCTAGTGATATCAGTGAAATTGACAGTGTTTGTAGTTTATCAACAAATATTCGACAAAAATCTGATTCATTAACAAATCTTTTTAATATGTCCGAAGATAATTCATCAGTATCAAATTTAAGTATTGCGTCATACTCTTTATCTCAAAATTCTTATGATAATGGTTCGCCAACAACATTTACAACATTATCATCTCAACAAACATTTATAAATAATGGTTCTGAAAAAACTCGTTCACGTCGTAGTGCTTGTTCATCAACAAGTAGTCAAAAAAGTTTTCCGATTAAAACTGCTGAAACTGTATTAAATACTATTGGTATGCATACATCATCATCAGACAAGTGTGGTCTGATTGCAAATGATGGAAATAATATTGAGAATATTAATGGTAATCAAAATCAACATCATGATGAAGAAAATTGTGATAGTTCAGATGAAAATGACACTGATATGATGACATCACAAAATAATCGTGGTTTAAAAAAATCTGTTTTTAGTAACGTTGATCGTTTATTAAATTCGGCAAATAAACAAATCAAACTTTAAAAATCATTATTTGTTTTGAACAACTAACTGTGATTATTTCCAGAAAAAACAACAATAACAACAACAGCAACGACTACACTAACCATACTGTTTTTTTCGTTTGTTATTTTTGCACTATAAATGAGTTTACTTCAAGAAAAAGTCATTAAATGCTTATAGATAAAATATTCTCTATTATTCAATGACATAGATATAAACAATTGATTTATAACTTTTGATATTGAACCTGTGTTATTCAAATGAATTGACAGTTGTTACAGGCCAAGGTCGATATAACTGACGCCTATTGAAATCAAAAAATAATCAAAATCAAGTATGCATAGTTTTCGTTTCAGTCAATTAATTACTGAATAAAACTTTGAATAGAATGAATGAATGATCTTTCTTCATTCTGTTTTCAACTATAATATAAAAAAATATTATAACAAACGTTTTATTTTGAAATGGCTGAGTTTAATGATTTTGTTAGCTATATATTTTTCATAATTTCATGGTTGATGAATGTGGATTTATCATATTCTCTAATTAACAATCAATCATTTTAGTTTATAAGGTAAAATATGTAGAAACTTCAAAAAAATTCAAACGTTATATTCTTTCTATCATAGACTTTGTTTTTCAAATAAATCCTGATAAAGCTATAATTATTCATTATAGACTTGTTGAATAATTTAATACTACACAATATATATATTTTTTTTATATGCAAAACACAATGTTTTGCTCATTAAAAATAATCAAAAGAGATTAGATTGCAGGTTAAAAAACCACTAAAATAATGTCAAATAGTTTTAACTAATTAATAATCATTCATACGATAGAAATAAACTATCATCGACTGAAATCTCAGTCCTAATCATGTTAGTTTTTATTCATTCAATAATTGAACAATTGACTAGTCAATTATAGAATAAAATCTTTTTTTCTTCTATTATGTGCTACCATATGATCCTTGTTGACCTTGTTCTAGCAATTATTCATATTGTTATGATTGTTAGAAAATTGATTGAACTAATGGTTGACATTCAATCAGTACTTGAGGCTGAATGATAGAGTTCAAATTCTATCATATATTGAATTAGTAAGTATTATTGACCTTAACCTATAAAATGTGTACCGAATGAAACATTATTTTTTATATAGAAAAGAAGGTTAACAATGTTGAATATATTGATCTATGTATAGTACATGAATAACATTTTTTATTTTGGATGAGACAGAAACTTTATTCAGATCATTCGGTTATGAATTTAATGAATAAACTTTCATAATCACTAATGATATAATCTTTGTTAATTAACAGCAAACCAATGTTATCTATTAATATTTTGACCAAAACTTGAATGAACTAGACAAACAAGCAATTATTATCATTAGTCTTTTTTTTTTCTTCTTTTAAGAGCAATAGTTAATTATTTATCTTTTTGGGGATTAAGATCAAAAGTAAATCCGTCTTGAAATACACGAGCATTCCAAAGAACAATACTCGAATGAAATGATACGCGTTTGTTCGTCTATTAGTGTTATATTTATGAAACACAGTCATCTATTTCACAAGTTTTATCATTGAAGTCTGCTATAGATAAACATTAGTGTCATGAACTATAATTCACAACATATTGTATTGATACATTTCTATATGAAATTGAATGTTTCTACAATAGAACAAAAATAAATATAAAAATGAATTCTATTTGAACAACAATTTTGCACTGATTAAAATGGGATGGTATATGTTGCTGTCTTGTTAAACATAAGATGAAAGTTTAAGAAACAAAAGAAAAACATTATTGGCCTTGTGATTTTGATGACTCATTATAGATCGAATTTATCGAAACATTCAACTTATTGTGAATGTAGATTTGTGCAATGAATGAGCTGAAGAAAAGAAAAACATTTATATGTTGAAATGAAAATTTCTTAAAGTTGAGATTACATTTGAATGATCAAAAAGTTCAATTCGATAAATAGAACAAACAAATTCATGAAATTTATTCAATAAATAAATTTCTACAGACAGAAAAACACAATAGAAAATAATTTATTCCAGACATGATTTTTATAATACCGATAAACAACGTTAATCTGATTGCTAAGTATTATTTATAAGAAGAAAATCGTGTACCAATTATTAAAGCAAACTTTTTGATCTAGATCGATCTGACCTATCTACTACGAACTACATAACATGGATATAAATAGAGAATGATATCATATTATATTATCTATCTTTGTATCTTTTTTTGGAATACATTATATATATATATTTCTGAAGTATATAGAAAAATTCTTCTTCTGTTTGCATATGATAATAATAGAATACAATTAGACCTGTAGTATCATTCGAGAAATACTTTGAAGTTCTTTTTATGGATTTTAGATCGTAAAAAGAAAATTTTCGACAATTTACTAATCAAAATATAAGATAAAAGTAATTTTGTTGTTAGATGAACAATTATTATTTAAACAAAAATACAAGTAGATTTGAATATTTGAGAAAGATATTTTTTTTCGAAATCATTTCGTTTACGTTCATCGTAAATAGCTGGTATAAAAATTTTTTTCTTTATAAATCAGCTCTTGTTTTTCATAAGAAACCATTCATATAATTTAGCTTTTAATTTTTATTTCAAAATAACAGTTAAATATGCAGTTTTACAATAATTATATCCAAATAAGCCATGGAAAGAAACTCACAGAGAATGTCAATATTATGTATATTGTCATATGATGAAATCAAGGTCAAAGATGATAGACACAAACAAGAAAATGTCTTTGTGAAATATCTAATTGCATTATCCTTGAATTTGTCTCATCGTATATTCATCAATAATACAACGAATAAGAATAACAAAAGAAAAATTGTCTTATTTCATAAAAGAAATATTCGATTCTGCTATTAACTCATTAAGTCGAATGAGAATACTTTTTTAATTTAATTATTAATTACTCTCAATTTAGTTGAAATATACGAACTTGGAAATTCAATAAAACTTACTCAATTCTCAATGGATATTTAACATTTTCCTGTCAGTAAGGTTCATTGCTAATAATCATGATGACCTTAATCTCATGTTGAAAACAGCCATCCTCATTACATGACAAATATCACATTAATTTTCTCTATGTAAACTCATTATATAACTTATACTATATATTTGATTAAGAAATAAATGTCATGTCATTCTGTTTCAGAAAACAAAAGAATGTTCATTAATTGATAAAAGTAAAGAATTTATTTATTTTAACAAAGATAATTGATAAAAATATGCAAAAAACGCAGACATATTTATCGTGCTACCCTGAAAAAATTCAATACTAATAAAACTAAATACTAGTGTCAAATATGACAAAAAAAAACAAAAACAATATTATTAAAAACCTGAGTTTTAACTGTTTGTCTTCTCATATCATTGTTTCTGCTGTAACTATATACACTAAAATTGGCAAAAAAGTTTCCACTCAAAAGAAAATGTCAATATATTCATACAAATAAATATAAAAAAAAAAAAAAACGAGTCCCTGATATCAAGATAATATATATTTTTTTTATATTCATGCCTTTGGATCAAGTGAACATGGTCGACGAAATTCTTGGCCACGTTCACGAATCCATTTATTTGCTACCCATTTATTACCAATCAATACAGGACAAGCTGATAAAGGAAAAAGAACAATGCACATAAAAATATTCAGAACTAAAACTCTACCTGCATGACGAGTACTACGATCACCTAAAAGGAAAAGTTAATTATAATAAACATAGAGAAAAATAAAATAATTTGTAACCTTCTCCAGACGCATGAAGATTATACCAAAATGCTGCACTTCCTTTTTTCGGTTTTAAATGACCACCAACTAAAGGAAAAACAGTTGCACCACCTTCTTCTACATTACTCAACTAAAAAAAAGTTTACTTCTTCTTTTTTTTTCTGTTCTAAAATATTTCTAACAAAAATTAACTTACATAAGTCAACCATGTAGCTATACGATTTCCTGTGAAACAAAGTTTTTTTTTTTTTTTATTATAAAATTTTTCATACAAAGTTTTATTAACTAACCAACACCAAGGCCTGAAAAAGCATCATTTTCCATTTTCTAAATTGAATTAGTTTTATGTAATAAAATTACTTAATAGAATAACTCACTCGTGCAAAATCAAAATGTGGTTCATAATGACCACCAACACCATAATTTGCAATCTTATAATTTAATCAATAATTCTTTTTTTTTTTGTACAATAATTATATCTACTTACTTGAAGATCTTCCGCTGTTATCATGCTTAAATTTGTAACAGCTTCAATCAATCGTGATAAACGAGCTACTACTGGTGAATCTTCATTTCTTAACCAAGCGCTAAAATATAAAATTATTTCAATAGACGACACGAAAAAAAAAACAACATTCAAATTAAATTCATATTAATAATTAATACATGCATAAAGCAAAATCATAACATAAAAATTAATAATTTTAAATGTGATTAACTGATGACGTGAAATGTAAAATCAAAGCTTTTGACATTGACGATTGAAAGCAATAGCTGGTTCACATGCGTACTAGATGAAAATTGGGAGCACAGTTTTTTCTCATTTCGTACCTTTTGCTCACTCCGTAACTGGCATGTTCATTTGTTTTTAATGTTTTAGAGTTTTGTACGATTGCTCTTCTCAGCTATAACCATAATATTATATATCGTATAATCATAGAATATTCAAGATTATCTTGACGATATACCTCAAGAAATGCTTGAGCAAAAAATTCTCAGCAATGTCTGAACTAATTGGATAGTTGCAGAAGCAGAGCGCGAATTGTTCGTCCCGAACGTTGAACCCAAGTTCGGGTTCGGTACTTGTTTAACCTTGAGAAAATGTCGATTTTATTTTAGCAAGAGATTTAAAATTATTTTAAACTCCGAATAAAAATTGTTAGTAGCTCTATAATTAATACAGATCAATCATTGTTAATTCTCACCCTTTTGCAATACTCTTAATACACTTATCGAAATAGATTTATGAGCAGCATTGAATTTTTGGACATGCAATCTACAATAAAAAAAACTATTAGTTATGTGTAAAATTAGTTCTGTATAAACAACATGTTTTAAAGAATAGTCTATGAAGAAAAAGAATTTAGTAATGATAAAACCTTTTTTTAATTCTCTACCTCACAACAAGTTTATTATATGACTTTGCAAGAAAAACACTCAAATCGACTAATAACAATTCTAATAGGTTAATTCAATATTAGCGCATACAGATAGAGAAGAAGGAAAGTAGAATTACGCAGCTAAATCATCTATATTTATCTAGAGTTAACTCTTTACATCTATTTCTATTAATTATACAATAATTAAACGATATTATTATAAAATACCATTAGTATCTAAACTCATAGAATTTTTCATTTCAATAAATCAGGCACAACATTCAACTGCACAAAATTCGTTGTGTTTTTAATTAACTACAAACAAAAAAAATTACTTGAACACCAAGTGCAATTGATAATCAGTATAGATAACTAACTATAAATGTATTTTTCCCGTACCTCTTACAAATTCTATAATCAGCTGGTTTAAAAGTATCAGTAGCAGAATCACGAACGACGGCACGTTGTAACTGTAAAGTGAGAATTTTTATAGAAACTATATCTTCTATTATCATATATTCTATTTAGATATGACATACTCTTGGTAAAGCAAGTGATTTAATTTCTTCAATATGTTTATCACTCATAATATCATGAAAAAGATAAATAGCTGGTTGATCTAATAATTGTTCTTCTTTAATTGGTTTTAAAATTAGATATGGATGATTATTATGACGGTAACGACAAAATAATTTTGCTTGATGTTTTGGATTTAACTAAAGAACAAAAAAAGAATATTAGAAGATAAATATTCGCATTCTTTTTTTCTTGACTTTACTTGAGCTCCATTTTGTCGACAAAGTTTTTCATATAATTCTTGTTCCTCTAAATCATCATCTGATCGTTCATTATTTATTGTATAATTTTTATCATTTGATATTATTGACTTTAATTTAAGATTTGTTAAATCATTCATATTTATATCATCTTTTCGTTTTTGTTTCGTTAATGTTCGATTTTTAATAATAGATTCATAATAAACTTTATTATTATTTGCACGAGCATGATCCGGAGCTTAAAGAAAAACACAAAACAATCAAATTTTTATTTCTAAAAATCAAAGTAAAATTCCTTTCCTACCAATTGTAAGCATTTCTTTTGTAATTGCTAATGCATGTTCAACATTTCCTTGCTAAAATATATCAATAAACTAAGACTTCAATTAACACAAACTTCTATTTTTTTTTTACCTGTGATGTTGCATAAGCAAGATGATCTAATATATCAATTTTATTAATTGATGTATTATTTGTTTCTGTATCTAGATGATCAAGCGCTTCTTGCATCCACATTAATGTATGATAAAAATCTCCATTTGTATATGCGACGCGTCCCAAATCATAACATTCCAAAGCTATGAAAAGCAAATCATTGAAGCATGATTTTAATTATGAGTGGCTGAAGTTTGTTCCACAGTGAGCTTAGTTTTGCATAGCAGAAAATGGCTTACGAGGGAGTCGTTCGAAATTATTCAAAGCTTTTGCGCTGATATTTTTTTTTTTGTTCTTATAAATAGGAATCAGTGACATTAGAAAATGTTTAATAGGATAAGTTCTCATAGATCTATCTTGTGCAGTTCTGAGAATTTTACCAAATTTATCACTTTTAACAAGAAATCTTTATAACGATCTAAACGTCAAAATCAAAACGAATGCTTCTTTATCAAGACAATAAGTCTTCGAGAAACATCCTTATGCCAGAAAAATTGACTTTTTTTTTTCTCTAAAACTCACTATCTCGAGAAAGAAGCATTTGTTTTTAATGATGACATTTAGGTTGTTACAATGGTGACGAGATTTATTTGTAGGAGAAATTTCAGATTAAAACTTTGTATCTTAAGTTTTCGATAAATCTGTTTTTATTAGTGATAAACCTAATAAAATATTCATAGTATGACAAGAAAGACCTCTGTATAAAATATCACTGCAAAGGCACTGGATCATTTGGAGCAGTTCTCTTGTGAGCAAAAACCGACGAAAAAAAATATTTGTCAAAAAAATTCAAACTTTTTTTTGGAAAACGCTAGACACATTAATCGGAAGTTATCCATAGAAGAAAAATCATATACATAAAAATTTTATTAGACTAACCACTTAATCGTTTGGATTTAAATTTTGAACTTAGTTCACCATTCGCTAGCTGACTTGTATTTAATTTATATGTGTCTTGTAAACGCATTAATCCCATAGCAGATCCTATTTTGTTTTATAGTAAATATTTCAAATCACAAAAAAAAAACGAAAGACAATTATTCATTTACCAGTATAATCTTCAAATGTAGGAAATATCCATTGACTGGTCATATCTTTTGCAAAGTCTACAAAAAAAACAAAACTGATGATGAAAATTGTAGTTTTCTTATGAAATGATTTACACCTGTCGGTAATATGTCTTCAATACTATTCCAATCAGTTGTTAAATGTTTAATAAATAAATATGAATTAACTGGATTACCAAAATAATATTCTTCATTTCCTTGTGCTTGGCGAATTTCATCTTTGATAACATTAATAAATCTTAACGAAACAAAAAAATCATATAAATAGATCGATTAAAAGATATATATTTCTTTTTTTTACAATTACTTTTCTATATGATCTAATCGTTCGTACTCTTGTTTTAGATATGTTTCTAACTTTTTAGCTAGAGCAATTTCAGTATTTAATAAATGAGTTAAGTGTGTTGTTGATGTAAATGATTCACTACGAATAAGAATTGATTTGATAATAATAAAGAAAAATATTTGTATAAGAAACATGTTTGTCATTTTCTAGAGAAGATCTAAAAGAGAAAAAAAACCATCAAGTGTTCATGTCTATCACTGAATATGCTACTGACATAAGAAAACAAATCAAATGTCGATTACGCAAGAAAAAGATATAAGAGTCAGCTTCATGTTCATGACAGTATCTGTCTGTAACGATCATCATACCCGTTTTCTTCCATTATTATGCGCAAGCAATGTCTGATAACTATAACATTCTTTCCTTTTCTCGTATTTTCCCCCCAGACAGAATAGATATGTTGCGGATATAGATCAATCTAGCATTTTCATCAGAAAAATATGTACAATAGCTCAGAACAATTTGATTGGATAATAACTAAACTAATCGAAAATAATTTCTTATCCTTCGTCATAGCGAATAGTTTTATTTCAATTGAATTTATTTCCAGTACGATTGCTGAGTAAAACTAAATCTCAACATTGACCTCATTAGAAAAATTCTTCCGCACCTGTACTGTAACAACAAAAAGGCAAATATTTTAAATTGATTGACGCAAATTATTTATTTTGCCCTCTAAGTTCACCTTCGATTCTTCCTTATTTTTTCTTATTTTTGTCCCTTGTACTGCGTCATTATTTATATATCGTAATTTCTTTATCGTTGCGAAGTATCAAGCAGCTGATTCATTGTCACGAGGTGTACAGTATAAAAGCAATAATTTTTCGAACGTTATTTCATTCAACTCGTGCTAAACAAATAGCCTTTTCTTCTCTTCTATTACTTGTTATTAAATAACAGCTATGCAAATCTTCGTAAAAACTCTTACTGGCAAAACTATTACACTTGAAGTCGAACCAAGTGATACTATCGAAAATGTTAAAGCTAAGATCCAAGACAAGGAAGGTATTCCACCTGATCAACAACGTCTCATTTTTGCCGGCAAACAACTTGAAGATGGTCGAACATTAAGTGATTACAATATTCAAAAAGAAAGTACACTTCATCTCGTACTTCGATTACGTGGTGGTATGCAAATCTTCGTGAAAACACTCACCGGCAAAACTATTACACTTGAAGTCGAACCAAGTGACACAATCGAAAATGTCAAAGCAAAGATCCAAGACAAGGAAGGTATTCCACCTGATCAACAACGTCTTATCTTCGCCGGTAAACAACTTGAAGACGGTCGAACACTCAGTGATTACAATATTCAAAAAGAAAGTACTCTTCACTTAGTTCTTCGATTACGTGGTGGTATGCAGATTTTTGTTAAAACTCTCACCGGCAAAACAATTACACTCGAAGTTGAACCAAGTGATACTATCGAAAATGTAAAAGCTAAGATCCAAGATAAAGAAGGTATTCCACCTGATCAACAACGTCTCATTTTTGCCGGCAAACAACTTGAAGATGGACGAACATTAAGTGATTACAATATTCAAAAAGAAAGTACACTTCATCTTGTACTTCGATTACGTGGTGGTGATGATCAATAAAAGAGTTTTTAAGGGTATCCAGGTCATTAGATTGTTTGTATCTTTTTGTTTTTTTGTTATTCAAATTATTTCAGATATTCGAATTAATGTATAATTCGTTTTTTTTTTCATTTTTAATGCTTACTCAGAGCAATAATTTGATTCTTTTGTGTAATAATAAATGTATCGGATGCTGATATATGGATCTTGAGTTGATTTATGAATGAAAAAAGTAAAATTTTATTCTTCAACATAGTAGATATTAAGTTGCTTGATAACAAAAATAGTATAATAGGTTTATTCTTATGAACTGTTGAGAAATATGTTCAATAAAGATATCCATTACAGTGTTTACTGGAAGTTCCTAAACATTGTCGAAGTTCCTTAGAGTTTACTAGAATTACCAGTATTTGTCAGGGTAGGTTCTTGTTTTCGGTTGGAAAATGCATTAGTATTAATCACGAATATGTATTTGGTCATTTTCGAATCTAACGAAGTTTACTATCAGTCTTCTTGTAATTGTAATTACTGGAATTCAGTCTATGCATTTCGTGAAATAGTTCGTTCAGTATTATGCTTGTAGAACTTTGTGAATATTATGCCTTTTTGAATGCTGAAATTTTCTGAGAATAGCTGAAAATTTGTTTTTTTTTTAGAATTGTTTATTATCGAAATTATTTGAAAGTTGCCTAGTGATATATGAAAAATTTCGGAATTTTTCTAGAATTTTTCCTGTGGTATAAGAGTAAGCACCGAAAACATGTGAGTACATATGGACCAACTTTGATTCATTTAATTCTTTTTTTCCGGAAGAACATAAAATTACGAAAGTTTGTAGCACTGAAGCAGATGACTCTAATCGTATAGAAATTTTCTCGTAAAATTCGAAATTAGAAGTACCTACACCTCTTACAAGTTCGAATATCACAATAAGATTTCTTCGTGTTGTGAACTACGAAGAGGACAGATGTTTCTTCTGAGATGTAGTCACTAATTATTTCATTGAGCCGAGATTGGACAAACAAGAATGTTTGAGTAGTCCTAATTGACTGATTTACAGTCAATAGTCGATTTTAAGAGCCTGATATCTCAAGAAATAAGAACGAACATATCATTAGAGTTGATCTATATGTATTTCAAATTGTTTAAAGAAATTTTATTTTCATCGAAGAATTCATCCATGATCCTGTTGCGGGTGTAACCAAAGCATGAAGTCAAATCAAAATATCATTTGGACAATTGAATATAATATTTCTCTTGACAGGGTCTTGACGAAGAACAATGTGAAACACATATAGATCAACTGTAACGATATATTCATTTTTATTTTTTGAGATATTAGGCTTTCATGATCGACTAGTGATCGCCAATCCATCAATTAGAACTGTCTAAATATTCTTGTTCACACATTCTCGGCTCAATCAAAAATCATTTATTTCATGTTTTGGTGCTAAAATGCAGATCAAATCATGCTGCTGTATTGATCACACTGTAGATGAACTAATTGATTTTCGACTTCAATTTAGAAGAATGGTTTGTTTTCTGAGCTCATAACATGAAGAAATTTAATGATGATCCAGTTTGTCAGTGACATAAGTACTTCTAATGTAAGGTTTAACAGAAATTATGGTAAATTCAGAATTTTCTTGCTGATATGATTTTTTCGTCGACGTTGTTTTTGAAATTTGAACACTGCTCTAAAATCAGTCAATAAATTTGCTTCAAGCACTTTTATATCTTAAACAAGTCGTACAATATGTCACACACGATACAAATTTTCTTTTGAAATATATTTATTATTGATCCAATGATTAATTAGTTTTTTGCGATCTTTATTTTTATATATCGAACATTACACAAACGATCGATTAAAATTTAAAAGTAAGAATATGACGCCATATTTATTGAACGAAAGTCTTGTTCACTTTAACGATATTGATAATACTGTTGTTGACCATATAAATCTTTGTGTCCTCCTCGATGTCGTTCTACAGGGTGAACAGTCGATGCCATCATTTGCATCATCAAAACAGGTTGTTCATTTCTTAGTTGGACCCCTGCAAATGGATTTAAGAATCTATTTCCATTGTTTCTTCCTGAAGCCATTCCTTGACCCATCGTATGCCGCTTTTAGTTTCGACGTGAAAAATATTTTTTCGAAACGTCTATTAGCTACGTTTTTTTTATGCAAGACTGTGTTTGCCTTATAAATATTTTCATTACGAAATTTATCAATGATTCATAGATGAAAACTATCAAGCGTATCGATATTGTATGTTAATGAAAGACGAAAAAAAATCGTAGGAACATTTTGCGTAGTCACAACAAGAAGAAAAAGCAAAATGGTCTATTTTAATTCTTCAAAATATCATGAAACCTTTATAGAACGTTTAGAGTGAAAAAAAGTTGTTTTAAACAATACAAGTGATAATAATTAAGTCAATTATTTTGAATTTTTAGTATGCAAAATATTAGTACTTTTAGAATAATGACGTATATTTGAGGCCCGAAAAAAAAATATCAGTAAACATGATAATTACGTTGTAAATATTATTTATACTTGCTCGACGTAATAATTTCTTCATAACTTGTAAAAAAAAACAAATTTATTATTGAAATTATTAATAATCTTAAACTAGTCAATGTTTGTCTTGTAAATTTAAATTATGAAGTATTCTTTTAGCAATAGTTGAAAAAATAAATCTATTTAATTTAATTTTGAGAATGATGATTTGTTTATTTTTTATACATAACTGAATTTCATGTTATCCTATCGATTCAAAAAACAAAGTTAACTAATCGCTCTAATTCTTCAATAGAATAATCTATTTTGATATTAATAAAATGTTTTTTACGATGTAGAATATTTCAAGTTAATTCTCAATATTTATGTCGATAAATCATTTATTAAGTTGTGATAGTCAATGGGAAGTATTCATTTGCACTCATGTATATAAATTATTTCAATTAATTCTGGAAAACATACATGTATATTTTTTAATGACTTTTACACATTTCTTGTTGACTCTGGAAACATATTAACATTTAACATATAAAAACAACAAAAAATAGAAATAGTTAACTGTCTCTCTTCCAATTTTTGGCAGCAAGTTGTCCAGCATGATAACCAGCCATATACCAAGCCATTAACATAGAATGAAAAGCATCTTGTTCATTTTTTGGTGGTGTTATCATATTTATTGGCATTGGAATAGGACATTTCATTGTTGTTGATGATTGTTTTACATCGGCTTTTTTAGTTTTATGTTTGTTATTTGCTTGAAAATTTTTTTCATTTTTATTTATTGATGAATCTTTTTTTATTTTTGAATTGTTACGAAGACGATTTTGAATTTGTCGATGAGCTCGATCATAAGCTCGAATTAATTCAGTATCATCCCACACTTCTTCATGATTATCTGATGAACGATCAAATATTATTTCACCAGCAGTTGACATAATAAGCAAAAAAAGTCTTTACAGTCAACCACTGTGATGATATACTGTCAGAGGGATTGAAAGACGTTTCTTTCTTTGAATTAATAGTAGATGCACTTCGCATCAGTGACATCTACATCTTATTTGGGGCCTATGAAGAAATTCAAAAGATTTTCATATAATATACTCTATAACTGAAAAAGGAACATTTTTATAACATAGTTATTAGGGGCAACTCTCATTTTTATTGATAAAGCATCAAGAAAGAGGTTGTTTCTGCAGAGATGAACATATTAATTAATGGCTATTCAAGAATAGCCACCACTACTATGGCGAAAACTGAAGAGGGCGGTATAAGCAAAATGCTTTCGGTCTAAAAATCAAGTTTAGAGAAATCACCCCATAATCAGAAATGTATCAGTCGATTGTAAATTAAATTTAGAATTTTTTGATACCTAAACTGTCATATAGAATTCATCGACCAGAAACTATAAATCAAGTGCTTAAATAACGTTACAATCTGATAACAAAAGTATGACTCATCCAGGGTCTTACAGCTTACCATGAAACTACCCGAATCGATTCATTTAGTCGGAAAAAAATAGTGATTTGATTGGACAATATGTTCAGCAATAGATATCGTGCAATTTGTAAATCATCATTAAATAGGAACACAAAATAAATAAATTTTGAAAATGGCTGCCTTAGTGATGATACTATGAAATACAGTAAATACCTATATTGTTTCTCTAATAATTGATATTCTTGTTTGATTATGTCGAGTTTTATTAACGAGAAATAAAGCACAAACAATACTAGTGTAAGCATCAATACACAGCAATGGACAAAATTTTCGAACATACTTTTTTAAATTGTTCAAAGGAATTCAAACCATATAAATAGAAGCAAAATACGACCTGCACGTTTGTATACTTTGATTTTCTGAAAATCGCTTTTCTATGAAGTGACATACTTATTATATGACGGAAAATTGATAATGTTCACGGAAACTTTATCATTTTTTAAATATTGAGTAATTTTTTTTTCAAATATCATAGTCGAAAAAACCTGACGTTGCATAATGCAGATGATGATATAAAGTTTCCTAAAAGCTTTTTTCGATTTCGAGTAAAGATTTTCTGAAAATTGTTAGTGCAAATGCTCTTTCAAACATAAAAATATTTGGAAAGAAAATTACTCAACATATGAAAATGATCAAGTTCACATAAACATCGTACATTGTCTATCATATAATCAGCATTTCACTTCATAAATATTTGACTTTTAGAGAGCTTTAGTTAGCGAAAATTAGCTCGTGCTTTGCTCCATCTATTTATATGGTTTCAGTTCTTTTGAACAATTGCAAAAAATGTTCAATTTAAAAATTCGTCCAGAAAATGTTGTCCAGTGTTACATGCAAAACAAAATGAAAAAAAAAAACTATGGTTACTCTACTTCAAATAAAAATCGTTTTGAAACATACTTTATTTGAAACACCATAAAAAACTGGCTGATGATTTCTCCTGCCAATGTCTTGCCTAATTCAACTTCATACAATTTCAACATAAGTACCAAATCTGGTGGACTTTTTTCGATGAAGTGACTTAGAGCTGCATTTCGTTGCATGTCATATAAGCCATGCGCTTGAAGATGATGACCAAGAAAAGACCGACTTCGGCATGGAAACATGTTAATTACCATTTGAAACAGACCATAAATTGAGATGAACAATAAAAAGATCAACCAAAACCACAGTAGTGCAAAAATTGTATTGTTTACAATATTGATGGGTAACACAGTCGGCCCAAGTTTTACCTATCCCACCTAGGAAAGTTAGCAAAAAAATGAGAAATTTCGACAGAGCAGTAGTTAAAAAGATTTATTGTAAATCAATACGATGGGATATTTCTATATATTGATTAGGACTACAAAAAAACGACAGTATTACTGACACCTTATTTCGAATTTCATTATTAATTATTTCCAAAAACATAGATTATTATTTTTCCACTAAAATTGTGACACTGCTACTACTAGGAAATGAAATTAGTCGTTGTTTCTCAATCTAAGATTTTATTTCAATTGATCTTATGTAAACTAAAAATATTTATTATCTTTTCGTCGAAAATCAATGATTTTCTATACCAGTTAGATAGCAATGACTGCTCCACCTAGATATAAAAATTAAAGTAGACTTCACATGACACAAATGTGAATATTAAGAAGAACAAAATATTCTGATAAGATTTGCTATCGTTGTATTTCACGTACATTTCCTATGAACCTTGAAGAAGAGAAACTTGAATATTCTCATTATGAATTGGATTATGGGATAGTATCAAAGATGTCATAGGGATCTAGTATTCTAGACATAATATATTCTTTATAAAAGAAGTTCTATACATTTTAATCTTCTTCACTTTTTACTCAGGAATTTTTTTTCGACAAGTAGTCACTCCAATGCATTCATGTAAAAGTAAAGAACGATTTTGTAGAAAAATTGTACTTCCTATTCCAAAATTGCAAATACGATTCTCTAAACTGCGCATGCTCTTTTCAACAAAACAAGTCATCGTAAAAAAAGATGAATTTTTTTAACCAATTATCGAAGAGGTAAGTATGTTTCGCCTAACTTTAACAGAAAGACAATTCTTTTTGAAAAGTTATTACCTAGTTTAAAACGAGAAACAAGGTACCACGCTCTTTGCGGGAAAAATCTATCATCCATAAGTGTTGAGGCTAACAAAAATGAAAAGAATTAGGTCATAAGACGAAACTATCACTGACCATTTTGAGACCCTTGCTTCTTGATGATTGGTAAAACAAGATGATTATATTGGAATTCAAGGCAATGTTCCAGCAAAAAAATATAGAGATAATTACGACAGTGTAAATAATCTTAGTTAGCACATAGACAATTGGAATAAAATATCGATTTTTGATACAAACAGCTTCGATGACAATGAGTAAAACAGGTTGACAATCTACAATCGCAAGAGAAGAACATCATAATCAAACATCCTTTTTTGAATAAGCATGGAAGAGCAAATATTTCCAATATTAATGTTTGTTGTTTTCATGCAAAAGATTAACTTATTTTTTAATTAACGTCAAATATAAATATTCTGAGAAACCCCTTAGGGGTTCAGGAGCACTGTGCTTAGCATTTTAATCGCACAGAGATCGTACTAACAGTTTTACAGAGAGCAGGGAGCTTTCTTTCTTATGATATGATCCTACAATGTGCACAAATATTTTAAAATTTATACTAAACTACAATGATTCGTAAATGAGACACAAAGCTAAATAATTGATTGTAAGAACGTTCGGCTCTTACAAAGTCAAAATATGAATTAAAGAATACATGATAGACGATTACGGTTTTAAGCAAAAATGTTAAATTAAAGATCATATTTTATTTATTTAGATGAACCTTAATGATAACTCAAATGACAAGTATTAATTTAAAAACTTAGTTCTACTTGTTTTATACAAATTTCACCAACAACTACGATGATAAGTATTATTTCAAGACATGAATTCCATTTTGTTGATTTAGAGTAATTTAATTTAAAAAAAGATTTGTTTTTTAGTTGAATTAACGTCAAGTACAACTATACGCCTATGTATTATTTCAAAAAAATCGATTGTCTATTGTTTTTCCTATTTAGATGAACAGCAACAGTAATTACAACCATAATCTATATTCTAAACAACTGAAATGTATTTTTATATTTAGATTCGTCTCAAGATTAACTGTAATGGAATGTATTATTTGAAAAAACTAATCGGTTATTTATTTTGTTTTTAGACGAACAGAGACAATAATTAGAACAGTGGCCTATATTCCAAAAAATGAGTTTTATTTTTATCTGGAGATAATTTCAAGAATAACTGCAGTATTAAATATCATTTTAATAATCGAATATATTTTTTTATTAAGATGAACAGGATCAATAACTAAAACCGTAGCTTATATTTCAACAATAGAAAGTACTTTTTTTATTTGGATTGAGCGCAGCAATAATTGCAATATTAAATATTTTTTAGTGTTTAATTATAAATCTTTTATTTGGGGTAATGTTGAGGACGGCTATATTACTAGGTATTATTGAAAAAAATCAAATTAATTTTATGTGTATGAAGAGTAGGGAAAAGAGGAAGCCCGGCATCCTCAGTGAATGAATTATTGATATAAAGAAGGCTTACTTTAGAGGAGACATTAGACGTTTCAGATCTTTGTCGAAAGTCCAATGGAGACGATGATAACATTGACTTATTTGAAGGTGGTTCCCTAATTCTTTTAAATTTTCTGTTCGTTGACTTCCAACTGTTTGTTTTGTCGCAGATATCAATGCAGCTATTCTTTTCAGCTTATAACCAGATCGACCTAGAGCAGCATTCCAAATATAGCCGGAGAAAGACAAAACAATTGCAACTAAAATC
>CAJNSZ010000742.1:0-45886 GCA_905329745.1 Rotaria sp. Silwood2 | reverse complement strand
TGAGAATTATCTAAATTAAAGAAACAAAAATAGTCATTTATGTAGATAAATCGATGTGTATTTTGGCAGTGTTTGACCGCCGGTATACCGCGGTACCTAAGAAAACCGTCGTTACACCGCGGTACTTAATAAAACCGCCGGTATACCGAGGTACTCAATAAAACCGTCGGTATACCGCCGGTGTACCGCCGGTTTCTTCAGGTACCGCGGTATACCGGCGGTAGTTCAAATAAATGTGCGACATGGGATATTACTGTAAAGTCAACTGGAATGAATTTGAAAGATATTCCCGTAATCTTTTCATCTCATTTTGATTCATGAGTGTCTTGAAGTATCTATGAGTTCAGCATAACTAATTAATACCATGAATAAGCCCAGGTGATTTGATCCAATGACGGCATCTATAGGATCCAATCGGATTCCGAGCAACGAATCCATTAACGGATCCAATGGGTGAGTTCCTATGAAAATCCGATCCCAGATTGAAAAATCTGACATCAGATCGTACAAGATCTTATAAGATCTTGTAGTCTGAACAAAATCTTGCAAGAATCTGACAAAAAATCGTAGTCTCTGCGATCTTACATCAGATTCGACTGCAAGGTCCTATAAAGATCTTGCAATTATTTTATTTTCACCACAAACTTATAGTGCTATTTTAGGGTCATATTAGTTTAAATAAAATACTGCGGTGATTAGTTCACGACGCAACAGAACCTTACAAGGATCTTTTAATACGACTTAGTGTAAGAAATCAGAGACCATGATTTTTCGTACGACTTTCGTCTGAGCGTATCCGATCAAATATGATCAGACGTACGGTTCTTGTAAGGTCTTATCACCTGATTATTGGCCCTGGGATGATATCCTACCAAACCGGGTCGAGCAATCAGATAGTAAGATCAGCTATGGATTCATGCATGACCATATCTGATCTGATGTAAGAATCATGTATGTTCATGTAGAATCGTACAAAAAATCATATAAAATAATCGTAGTCTCTGCGACCTGATATCAGTTCATATGGTACGACTCTTCTATGGTTATACAACATGATCCGATACGATGCTATATAATCATATAGTAATAATTCCCCTGATAAATCAGAAACATACATGCCTGGTAATCCTCACCCGCCTTCATCAATTAGATTTTAATCTAACCTTAAATAACTCTTCCAATCCACATAAAGAGGGTGTGGGTGTGGGTGTGTGTGGATGTGGGTGAAGACAAGATGCCCACGCCCACACACCAGCACATTGATAACCACACGGATATCTATCGATCACTGCGCATGCACTTACATTGACACGCGCGCAGGAAACGCCCACAACAACATGTAAACCCTATAAATAAACCATGCGCATCCCACATTCACACCAGTAGGTCAGCACGTCACAACTAGCTTCACGTTCTACGTATGATTGGCATATTTTCCAGCCTGAAAAACTGATTGAACGACAGTCGGATGTCGGAAACATATCGTCGGATAAACTTCTAGTAGGAAAATGCTGATTAGACGAAAGCTAGAACTGGAAAACAACTGATGGACTAAAAAGTCTGCCACAAAAAACAACCCATTACTGCAGACCAGAATAGTGGAAACATCTAATTGGCTGAACTCCTAGCATCGAAAAATCGGTTTGGGCGAAAGTTAAACAGTGGAGCTATACAATCTATGAGTTCTTTGTGTGAAAGAACGTGATTGGGTGACACCCAAATTCTGAAGTCGTCTGGTAGTCTGAACTTCTACTATGTAAAAAAACTATGGTCGAGATCAGAGTAGCAAAAACATCTCATTGACTGCATTGTTGGCATGAAAAATTTCCTTTCAAATAGCTCTTCTAAACATTTACAAATATATCTGCACATATGACTCTCCCATTAGTCGAAGATATAATAGTCAGACTTTGTGAGTTCCATATATTAGCTCGTCCGTATTAGCAGATTTTTTGGTTGAAACATGGCTCAACAAATCTTAATAAAAACAATTTATATATAATTTACATATCATATATGAAGAGAATTAAAATCGAAAACAAATATATGTTGACAAAAAAATGCTATGCTCAAACAGTATAAGTTTGGAGATCGTTTCTTTTGTTTTTTATCAGTCTGCTAAAGACAAATAAGAGATCAGTAGAATACACTCGCGAACTCAAAAACTTTTGAAATTCAGCTACTCTTGAATTAAACTGGAACAAAATATAAATATATAAGATCAGCTTTATTATTCTTATCTTTTTTGATTTTATAAAGCGTTTGAATGTTCCAAAAACTCTGTTTCATTTTGTCTAAATCTCAAGTTTCCAAACGAATTGAAACAAAGATTACATCGTTTTAGGTATTTCTCGTGCAGTTTTGAAAATTTTCGTTTTGTTACGCTTTATTTTTAACTTTTGAAGGTAATGTCAGCTTTCGTTCATTTGAAATTATGGAAAAAATCAAAACCAAATCGATTTCCACTGAAAATTACAAAAATCAACAGCGGTATTCTGATTTTTTTTGTGACGAAAAATTGTTTCACAAAGAACGTGTAATAAAAGTCAGAAATTCGTATTTGATAGTTTATTAAGTTTTGTGTTTCTATCAATACTAGTGTGGTCATTTTCATTTAACATGTCTGTGTATTGTTTTAATCGATCATCTACTCATTTTACCATCATCTCTCTAGACATTGAACAAGTTGGATTACTATTGCGATATACTTTTGAAAAAAATCTAGTGATCTCGTTCATACAGAAATGAATATGCAACCTCTTTCTATTTTTCTATCTATGCATCATTAATGGCTGGTAAATGTCGTATTCTGTCTATCGTGAATGCTTTTATTCTACTTGGTTTGCCTAATCCTACTTTCTTCCGTGAAACAAATATTGATTCGAATGGTTCAAACTTGTATTCTATGAATATATTCAATGGATAGAATCAACAAAAACTACGTTCACATTGAGTATCGTAGTATTAACTATAACGTAACAACTCAAGACGCTTGTAATAAATACAAGAATGTACCAGTGCAACCAAATGGACTACAAAGTATATGCGAAATTATTGACAGAAAATCGGCTATAGTTTGACTTTTCTCTATTAACAATATAGTCCGTTTAAATGTTTTGTGGATTCTGGTTGTTAGTAACTGTGCTATTTGTAAATTGATTCTTTGTAATATATTACTATCATATATATACGTTAATGTAATGACGACAATTCTTTCATGAATGAAACAGATATATAGTTTTGAGAGATCATCTAGGAAGATGTTCGTAAAGGAGTAGGTAAATAAATTTTATTCGAATCCGTTAATTAATTTAGATCAATTTTGTTTTTCAGGACGCCTTCGTTGCTTTTAATCCTTGTTCAAGGTCATTTGGAGGACATATCTCGTTAAGAAGAAAAAAAAACATGACTTTTCTCTGAACTATGAAGTTGTCGAGTAATGTGATTATGTCGAAGCAAAAATATAAGAATCAAAAAAATAAAGATATGAATGACTAAATCAAAGATTAATTTAACGTTTGAATACTTTCTTAGGTATCATGTCAGTTTGTTTTTGTTATTAACTTTGGAAAAAAGATTAAATCCATTTCCTAGCTGTGATACTATAGTTCATTCAAAGCATAATAACAAAAGTAATCACACTTCATATTTGATGACACATTGACTATATGAAAACAAGAAATCTATAGAAGTTATGCTATCTATGTTTTTTTATATGATCGATACGTTTTAAACTAATGATTCAATTACTAACACTGCAATTAGATTTTGTATCAGATAGATTATTTTGTATAGTTACACTTAAGCACATGCATCATCAATGCATGTACAACCATCGATTTACATCCATTAATTCCTTTGAATGTTTAATATTCATATACGAAGTTCTATGGAAACATGTTTTGAAACAAAATGGGCAATTAGACAGACATCCATTTTACAATACAATTCAATACACGATATCTCTATTCCCATACAATACTTCAAAATGAACTCGACAGACTAATTACATAGATATAAATAGTTCATGCATATAGTAATTTAAGTGAAAGTTCAATTACTTTATGCTTCTTAAATGATTAGATGAAATTATTTTTCTTTGTAGAAGATATACAAGTTCTTGTGTTATAATGTCCTTGAAATTAATTGGCTTCGTAAGACATCTTTTTTTTTGTTTGTTTTCATCTTACATGTTTAAGATTACGTAGTTTAGCTCGGAGAACTCTTCTGTTCAAAATCTCAGACGACTAACATACAAATTGACATGAATGAAAAGATTAATTTCATTATCACATTTCATCTTTAAATTTATATTCAAGATCAAAATTTGTAAAGGTTATGTTTTACTGAAATTTTCAAAACTTGCATAAATTGTTTCCATGCTCTGAAAAGAAAAAGGTTCCATGTGGAACCAAAAAGGGCCAAAAATGGTTTCGTGCGTGCTACGAAACTTAGAAAAGGTTTCGAGATTTGCAACGAAATCTAAACTTTTTTTAGGGTTTCGCAGATTTTCATCGAAAGCTTAAAAAAGTATCCTAGACTCTCTATAAGTCTTTTGGGAGCAACTTAGGTCCATACGAAACCTCTAAGAAGGTTTCGATTTCGTTGCAAATTAAGTTCCATGTGGAACCTTTATTTTTTCAGTGTGTAGCTTTTTTCTCCGTAGTCGGATGAAGCACAGTGAGTTGTCTAGGAAAAGCTAGTTTTTGAACTTTTCTTAAGTAAGAGACAAGATGATATTTGAAGAAAAGTTCAAATTTAGCTAGAAACTAATTTCTCATAACAAATTGATAAATGATTTTTCTTTTTCTCCTGTCGATTGCATCTTTTTAGGACTTTAGTCTAATTATATACACAGAAATTGATTTAGAAAAAACTAATTTTAAAATAGATTCTGTAAAACAAATTTGTGGCAGAAATCTGGCAAAAGTTGTTCAATGACTTGATGAAAAGGACAAGAAAAAGATTCATTGATTTCTTGTCGAAAATTGCCTTCTTACTATGTTTGAAACTTTGCATTTTCTTCATATGTACCTTTGAGCCTTTCGTAGGAAACATTGAAAAACATTTGCTAGGCGGCTCGATGTGCTCTATCCAACTGCACAAAACAAGACTATATCGAAAAAATTTCTGCAAGTTTTAAATTACCCACATCATACATAAACTTGAAATTGTATCAAAATACAACTGGTTAACAAATAGATGAATATTGTTAAACCAATGCATATGAAAACTCACTATTTTAATTACTAACATTCTTCTCATTCATTCGTGAGTGTCATTTTAGACTCATGTTATTCAGAGAGAAAAACTCCAGTTCAAAGATATAGATGGATTTCATACATCTCAATATTTCGAATCTAAAACGAAAGTTGATATACATCTACTGGCTACGTTATCACTGTCAACCTTGAATTGAAAATCATAAGCGAAATTTCATTGGAACTACGTAGTTAAAACCCTTTTCTTCTTTCTCGTGTAATTTTCTAAAACGCATATTAAAGTCTCTTGAAGTACAAATAAATTGTGCAGAGCGACGAGAGTTTTACTGAATAAGAAAATATCTCTCTGTAGACATGTACTCAGTCAATTGACCTGAAAATGAACCATTCTCTCTTCTATGAAAGAGTAAATGAGAGAAAGGCTAGAAAAAAAAGCATCATTTTCTTGTATACATCTATAGTACTCAACTTAAAAGAAACATGCTATTAAATTTTGTTTTTATTTTTACTACTCTAATCAGCTCTTATCTTACAATAGTGATTGATTTCACTTTGTTGCTTATCTTGATCATTCATCTACGACGGAAGAAAGACGTTTCACTTCTTCTTGTAACAAATATATATGCATCTATGCTCTCATTTTCTCTGATGATTCTATCACAGACTATTAATGCTCTTTTAGTAAATTTATATGGTACTGATAAACAATTCATTGAATGCCAACTTCTAGCTTTTCTTACTTATGAAACATTTGGTTCTTTATATATGAGCTTTGTTCTTCAAGCATTTTATCAATTAACAAGAGTTGTATATAATAAATATAAGTTTCTACAGGTATGTAAATTTTAATTTATTTTTTTCATCCATAGTTTTCAAAGATGCTTCGTGTAATTATTCTTATTGATGTCTAAGCAATCTAAAAACTCTAAAAATCAAATTGTAGGCATTCTTGTTCAATTCAATTTGTATCCTTCTTCAATGGATTATTTGTTTTCTTCTAATTCTTCCATCTTACTTTTGGTCTGGACCACTCTATTCTTTATATGAATCAGATTATTACTGTGGCATTCGATATGAAAAAATTCTTGGACTTTCTTATACGATTATGAATATTTTCTTTTTTCCTCTTGTTTCTCTGATCTTAATCTATGCTCGTTTGCTGCATTTTATGCGTTATCAGACTCAATTGTCACGAGAAGGACAACGACAACGAAGAAGGACTCAGCGTGATTTCATTGTTACTCGTCGTATTATATTTATTGTCATCGTTCTTGCTTTACCAGGATTACCAAATCTAGTTTTCGCTACCATGGCAAATATTAATACTGCTTTTTCAGGCTCGTTTTATATGTATCAAATTGAATTTATGGGTCCTGCAGTAACTGTCTTCATACTTAGTATAGTGATCGTATTTGTTACTCCACAAATAAACCGAATACTTTAAAAATCAAAATTTTGTAAAAGTCAAGTAGCACCAACGACATTATAAATGCCAGAGCTACAGCATTCTTCTGTTCTTCTACCAACATCGATTCAAATTTAAAACTATGAGCCGATCTACTTTGATTTCATTACAGCATTTCAGTCTTATTTTATTTTGTTTATAATAATAAAATATTGCTGATGACAGAGATTTGAATGTTTCATTTACCGACAAAATTCTCTCGCATGCGAAAAGCCATGCCCACAACATACCTTAGTACAAAGCTTTAATCTGCGAAAAAGATTGACTTCTATCAGTCTTTAATATGTTGCCAAAGAAACGTTGGGTGTGTATTTAATCGAGACTAGCATGATAAATATTTAAGTCACATTCACAGAAATATCATTATTGCGTGTTGTCTTCATGTCAATCAGATTTCAAAAGAAAACACAACATTATACGGCATAACCGATCAACATCTTTGCCAGCCGACAATCAATAAATAATGTTAATGCACAAGGTTTTTCTTGATCACATGGAATTTCAATTAGGGAAATATCTCACCTATGTGAATAAGGTAAAATAAATATTTGATTCAAACAATTACTTTCATATTCTGTTCGACTACCATGTGTACTACAACCACTTGTAAACATCAAGGATTTTAATTACATTTTGAGGTATCTTCGTGTTCTTTGATGATATAGGATCGTCGGCTGTTTGTTTCAGTAGTGTGCCATTTCGTAATCAATACTATTCTTTATCACAAAAATCCTTTTTCTTCTAATTACATTCTGAATGTCAACTGATCTGTTTGTTTAGCATTACGATTATTGAAATCAAAAATATGCGTTGTCAGATGGTTAGTCGATTCATTCAAGCCACCATTGATTAGTCTAATGATGACATTTTTTTGGAAGTGACAGATATTTTTGAAGAAAATATAGTAAGCGGAAGTTTAAGTGAGTGGGAGAAGTGCAAGAAAAAATAAGAGTTTAAGTTACCGTAATAATGGTGGAAGGGTCAGAGACCAATGTTTATTTAGTATGTTTTCTAGCAACGAAAAAAGGTGTGTGAGTCAGTCACAGCAGCGCTTAAGTCTTCCTAGAATCTTCCGAAGCATTCTATGACTCTAAGATTTCGATTGTAGATTCTAACTAGTCTAAGTATGGCGACTTTTGCATGTGATACAGTAAAAGAATTATATTGTAAGTGTCAATCAGCAGACGATGGTATTGTTGATGTACATATCAAAGCTCATCTAGAGAAAGAATGGTGTAACTCAAAGCTTACTGAATGATTAAATCATTGTGTATGACAGGCTACAATGATAATATACCGACAAAAAGAAGAACAAAATGATATCTACTGTTTCCTACTGTAAGTATCATATATATTATCATATTGAAGAAAACAAGTGATGTATTGATGATGTATCTGACAATACAAATAATGATTTTCAATAAATCTAATCAATTGGTAGAATAGTAACTCAAAATACAAATATGTTCGAAGTGCTAAAATTTCAGAGCATATGTTATGAACTATAAAAACTGTTTTCATTCCGATTTATTTATTTATTCGGCATTTTTAAAAATAAATAATTTTAACTCGTCTAACAATATATCCAAACGTACAGATAACCATCATCGTAACGATTAGCTTGACTTTCGACTAAATGTTCAACTCTTCCTGTACAATATACTACTTTACAAGCCCAATAGATAATAATATGAAATGTATGCATAAAGGTGAGTGTCAGTGTGTGCGTCTATGTCCATGTCGGTGCGCATGCGGTGTGGTATTTCTCATCACTCATTCAACCAATCGCACTCATACCCACACATCTGCAACCACAATAAAACCCAATGGCCGTCGCACACATTGACTCACAGTAACATGTGCACGGAAAACGCCTACAAACGCAGCCCGCCGCCCCACAACAACATTCAAACCGCACTCCTACACCACGCACACTAGGATCCACACCAACAAATAATTGTTGCAGAGGTGAGTAACGAAAATATGTGATTAGTTGAACTCCCAACATCGAAATACCGATTTGCACGAAAACTAGACAGTGGAGTTATACGTTTTATAAGTTCTCTATGTGAGAAAACCTTATTCAGTGGCACCCGCTTTACGAAACCGTCTGATATACTGGACTACCAGTATGTAAAAAAGTGGGTCGAGACCTAAGTGATATAAACACGTCATTAGTTGAATTAGTAGTATGAAGAAAAAGACCATTTTAAATAGTCTTTCTAAACCTTCACAAATAAATGTGTACATGTCATTTTATATGTGCAACCAAGCTCATTTTATTTCATATGAACTTCCCTTCAGTCGAAGATTTAACAGTCAGGCTTGGTGAGTTTCACAGATTAGATATTCACGAGATCGTACTCGCAAGTGTTTTGGTTGGGATGTAAGTCAACAAAGCTTAATAACATAATTTATATATATTTCAAATAGGATCTATGAACCAAATTAAATTCGAAAACAAATAAACATTGACAAAAAATCCTATACTCAAACAGCATAAGCTTGAAAATCGTTTCGTTTTTTTTATCGGAGCTTGCTGAAACAAAAAAGATCTCAATTGAATATACCCGCATACTCTACAACTTCTTACAAGAGAACTATTCGAAGTGTTAATCGCAGATTCGACCGAGATTTATTCTACTCGATAGAGCTCGACGAGCTGATTCTTATAGAATAAAGCGTTCTTCCCTATGGGACCTTCAACTAGAGAAAACTAATAAATTCTACTCGTCCAAGATCGCATTCGAGACGCTGAACACTGAAATTTTACATGCATTAGCATGTGAGAGATGAAATTTCATCCTCGATTCTTTTACTTTTGGTTGTACATTGTTACTTGATATACTAAAAAATACCCAACGATGTCTTAATCTGTATGTTACAATGTTGCTATCATTAAACATTTGCATCGTCTACGTGTTACGCTGTGACAGACATCAATAATTCTGAGAGATCATTGTTTGATACCCTTGTAGTTTAAGCGTTACTGGTTGTTACGGTTCGAGTATGCGAATATCGATCTACTTCTTCTTTCACATGCTTTAGTCTAAGAAATTCAGCATAGAATAAATGAGTGGTAAACAATAAGGAAATGTTCAAACCATAATGTTTGGTCAGAATTTCATAGCATAATACCTTTATGATCATGAAGAAAACAGTGGACTTCAGGGTTCCCCTCTCATCTGAAGTCCTGAAGTTCATGCTATTGTAAAATCTGCTATTTTCCGCAATTAGCTATTAAAAACAAAGAACAAATATGATGTCAGTGAAAAAAACATGTGGACTTTCGTAAAGATTATGTAAAGCTTATTTAATAACCGTTGGCTCAAAGAGAAAAGAGTTGTTTAGTACTATCTG
Source organism: Rotaria sp. Silwood2 (assembly GCA_905329745.1). Taxonomy (NCBI): domain Eukaryota; kingdom Metazoa; phylum Rotifera; class Eurotatoria; order Philodinida; family Philodinidae; genus Rotaria; species Rotaria sp. Silwood2. The sequence goes on along the minus strand of CAJNSZ010000742.1, from coordinate 35,839 downwards.
CATTGTGTGCATTTGCTTAGTTATGACCAATAAATTGTAAAAAAAAAAATTAAAAAGAACGAAAAAATAAATATGAAAACAATTGATTACTTAACCGATGAAACATGTAAGAAAACAATAAGTGAAGCGCAGAATTAAAAAACATCAACTTCATAAAAGAAAACATTTTTGAATGAGATACGATAAGAAGTAATACGAAAAGTATAAACAAGACAATATTGTGTATGTAAATTTGACGCTCTTCTCGTTACCTTTGCTGCTTCTCGCGTATTATACAAAGATTCTATTGAGTAGAACTTTCTTTTACATCTTGTTCAGTTTTCAATGATGATGATGAAACAACAAATGATCTCAACATGGATGATGAGAATAATGATACTTTTTTCTCTAACAACAACCACACTGCTGAAGACGAACAAGATAACACTCGAGATTTAATAAATATCAAAAAATGAGACTTCTTTGGAATAAAATTGTTCGATACAGTGGAATCTCACATAGAACACAATTATTTTAAAGTAACAATTAATCATCATGCAAAATATTTACATAAGCAGACTGCTTATTGATTATTAACAGGTGAAAAAAGTAAGCTTTCAAATTACCGGTTACTTCGAGTAAAGCAGATCAATAAAAAAGAATAAATAGATGTCTGTTTCTTCATGTAATATTTTGTTTGATTTCGTTTTTACATGAACGGTATTTCAGAGTTGCAACTTGTAGGCTTTTTTCCTTATTGGCACTAGTACGGGTAAGGATGGTCAGACCTGACCGGCCGGTATACCGTCATGAGTCATTCTTCAGTTTTCTGATCATATAAAAGTCAACGTATATCCTCAATTACTCATATCTATCTTTTAATCATTACAGTAATGACGTCAGAGTCTCTTTTCGTTACTATAGCATCTTTCACTATTTATTTCCATAGAATTTTTCTCTCTTATCATCAATCGGTGAACAGAAAATTTCATAGGATTTCAAATTCTACATGTACAATTATCAATTAATTGTACACTTAATCCGCTTACCACATTATATTCACTTTGTTATTTCGTATGTCTGTGCGAAGTATGCACGATAAACAACAGAAAATACAAGTAAATCTCTGATAATAAGGATACCTATATCATATATTTACTTGAACTATCACCAGTTTCTTCCAATACCACGTTATACCGGTGGTTTTTTGGAGTAACGCGGTATACTGCCAGCCAAAAAGCTACCGAAGCATATTGACGGTTATTTTTTCATTGTTCAGTATGAATAACGACAGCAGATTGAACACAAGCCTTTTTAAATATCATTTCTTATATTTACGTACCGATATAACAACACGTTTTTTTTTATCGCAAATCAATATTGAATGACTTTTCGTGTCGTACATTTCATTGAACTACCGACGGTTAGAAAAATAATGCTGTATATGGATATTTATTTATATAATTTTGTTTTCTTTTATTTAGACCAATTTCAACATCAAAAGGAAAAGTAAGTATTTAATTATACACATTGTATTTTTTTTTTATTATTTAGATCAATCCGAATATTATCTTGTCAACAAAATGATGAAAAAAAGAGGAATCAACGATTGTTAATCATATATACGATTCGTAGTCTTATGAATCTAAAAATAAAAGTAAATTGTCGTACGCAGTAAATTGGTTGAGTGAATTTTCTTGATAGAAAACCCACTTACCTAATTTGCTATCTATGATATTTATATTTATTCTTAGAATCATAAGACTACGGGTCAGTAGATTCGTATTCTGATCCTACCAGTAAAACTTGAAACTACCGCCGGTATAGCGGATATTATACCGAACGGTCAACTGACGGTTTTTCTACGATTCGAATCACATGGGTTTTGATCGCTTCAATGACATAAATCTTGTTTGAACCAAACTGAATCGTAAAAGTTAGAAATTCATATTTAATAGTTGATCAAGTTTTGTGCTCGTATCAATACTATTGTAGTCAGTTTCATGTAACGTTTCTGTGTTTTAGTACAATCGATCATGTACTTCTTTTACTGTCATGAGCGACCTCTTTCATACAGGAATGCATGCACCTCTCCTTCCTGATTTTCATAATCTGGCCATCATTTATGCCATTTAAATGAACTCTATTCATCATCGAGCTCCCTCTTTCCAAATGTCGCAAATCCTATCAGGAACAAGAGTTCAAATTAATTTCATTGTCATTCGTCGTTTTTTTTGTTCATTTTGAGTACTCTTACTCTTTCTGGTTTACGTAATTATACTTTATTCATCATCGCGATTATCACTTTGAATCTGTCAAACTGTTATTTTATGAATATATTCAATAAATAGAACCAATAGTAATGACGTTCACACTAGGTATCATATGATTAATGGTAACATAACAATTCAATACACTTTTTATCGATATTAAGAATATATCAGTACAACTCAATGGCATTAATGCAACTAACGATAAATCGACAGTAAATTATATATTATACTACTGATAGAAAGTCGATAATAGGTTGATTTTTCTCTATTAACACTCTATTCCTTTTAAACGTATTGTATATTTTGGTTGTTAGTAATTGTATTTTCTGTAGAATGACTCTGCAATATATTATTACCATATCTAAATAAAGGTGTTCACGACAGTTTTCTACGAATTTTCCATTGTGCATATAATTTTTGAGAGCATTCAGATAGATCTTCATAATGTTATCGGTAAATACCTTTTATGCTTTCCTTGACAATCACTAGCGATAGTCTCACAATCATTGAATTTCATTCGAAGTCGTTAATTACTTAAAGTCGATTCTGTTTTTTGGATCCCTTCTCTTTGTATATATAGTTAAAAAGGAAAAGAAACATGACTTTTCTTTGAAATATGAACTTGTCGAGTAATGTGATTATGTCGCAGCAAAAATGAAAGAATCGAGCAAGACAGGATATAAATGACTAAACAAAAGATTAATTTAACATTTAAGTACTTTCTTAGGCATCATGCACTTTTGGTTTTATTATACAATTTACAAAACATGTTAAGTCCATCTCTTAATTATAGTATTATAGCGCAGTTGATGCATAATAGCAAAACTCATCCTACCTCATATTTGAGGATACATTGAAAATATGAAAGAAAGAAATTAAAAGAAGTTATTTTATCTGTAATTTTATATACAATCAGAGCCTTTTGAACTAATACTCTAATTACTAACACTATAATTAGATTTTAAATCAAAAAGATTCTTTTCTATAGTCATACTTAAGTACATGCGTCGTCGATGCATATATAATCATCGATTAAAACCCATTTATTTCTTTTGAATGTTTAATATTCATATATAAAGTTCTATGGAAATCTTTGCTAAAATAAAGTGTACAATTAGATAGACATGCATTCGACCGACTAACAACATTGATATAAATAACTGTTGATTCATATTATAATTTAAGTGACAGCTCAATTCCTTCGTGTTTCTCAAGTAATCAAATTATACTATTTTTGGTTGTAGAAGATATATAAATTCTTGTGATATGATATTGTTCAAATTAATTGCAATCGTAAAGCAGCTGTTTTTTTTCCTATTTTTTGGCACGTGTTTTGAAGATTATATACCATGGTTCCGAGAACTCTTCTGTTTGAGATGTGAGAGAACTGAAGTACAAATTGGCATGGATGATAATAATAGTCTATTTTTAACGTTTAATCTTTTAATTTATATCCGAGAAATAAATTTTTTTTAGGTAGTGAAGTGCTAAAAATTAAAAATTTGCACAAAGTTTGTTCGATCCAGGCTTTGGGTTTGTAGTTGGATTGAACATAATGAGTCATCTAGGGCAAGCTAGTTTTGAACTTTTTCTACATAGTGTTTATGATGATATTCAAAGGGAAGCTCCAATTTCAAATTATGCTAAAAATCGATGTCGGATAACAAACTAATCCATGGTTTTTCTTACTTTCCTTTTAAACGAGCCTGTTCAAACATTTTTCTATGATTACGAACGCAAAATTGATTTTAAAAAAACCTAATTTTCATTAAATATATTTCGTAAAATAATTACCTGTCAACAATCACTCAAAAGTTCTTGACAAATTTGATGGACAGGAATGAAAAAAATATTCATTAATTTCCTGTTAAAAATCGTTTTCTTACTGAACTTGAACTTCACCTTCTCTTTGAATCGCAGTGTTAAATCTTACTTAGAAAAACATGAAAAGCTAGTTGACATCACTTGAGACATATAATAAGGAAAAACTTGAGTTCTAAGACTTTCATACATTTTTTGAACTTCATTATTTCCAATGTCAAAACAAACTCAATATACACCTGTTGACTACATCATTATTGAAAACTATGAATTGAAGAATATAATCGAAATTTAAGTGGACCTTCATATTTAGAAGTATTTTCTTCTTTTTCACTTGATTTTATAAAAACTATATATAAAAGTTCTTTGACTACAAACAGGAAAGGTAAAAGTGGATACAATTTTATTGAATAAAGAAATGTCTAGTGTTAGACACGTGCTCAGTCTATTGACTCAGAAAACATCCTGTCTATTATGAAAGAGTATATGAGAGAAAAACTAGAAAAAAAAATATAATTTTCTTCCACACATCTGTAATATTCAATTAAACAACAAAAATGTTGTTAAATATTGCTATTACTTTTGTTACTCTAATGAGCTCTAGTCTTACAATATTGATTAGTTTCACTTTGTTTCTCATCTTGGTCATACATCTATCACGAAAAAAAGATGTTTCACTGCTTCTTGTAACAAATACATATGCCGCTATGGTCGCATATTCTCTTATGATTATGTTACAGACTATTAATGTGCTTAAAGCAGATTTATATGGTATCGATAGGCAATTAATTAATTGTCAACTTCTAGGTTTTCTTAGTTATGAAACATTTGGTTGTTTATATATGACTTTTGCTCTTCAAGCATTTTTCCGATTAACAAGAGTTATATATACCAAATACAGATTTTTACAGGTATGTAAATTTTAATCTTATTATTTTCATGCATAGTTTTCAAACATGCTTTATATAATTATTTATATTGATGTTTAAACCGTCTAAAACACTAAGAACGAGATAAATTGTATCTACTTTTAAATGAAATTATAGGGATTTTCATTCAATTTAAAATGAATTGTACTGCAATGGATTATGTGTTTTCTTCTTATTCTTCCATCATACTTTTGGTCAGGACCATTCTATTCTTTATATGAATCAGTTTATTACTGTGGTATTCCATATTAAGAAATTGTTGAACTTTCTTATACGGTTATCAATATTTTCTTTTTCCCTCTTATTTACTTAGCTTTAACCTATGCTCGTTTACTGCATTTTATTCGTCATCAGACTCTTCAACTGTCACAACAACAACAAAGAAGAAGGGCTCATTGTTATTCGTCGTATTCTATTTACGGTCATTGTTCTTACTTTACCGGGATTACCAAATCTAGTTTTTACTATTATGACAAATATTGATATTCGTTTTTCAGGCTCTTATCATATGTATCGAATTCAATTTGTGGGTCCAGCTGTAGCTGTATTCATACTGAGTGTAGCAATCATATTTATTACACCACAAATCAAACAAATACTTATAAAATTATCATTTCGTAGAAGTCAAGTAGCATCAATGACGTTACCAATGCGAAAATTACTCCATCCTGCTGTTCTTCTAGCGACACCAATTCAAATTTAAAACTATGAACTGGTCTATTTTAATTTCATTAAACTACGCAGTTCAGTCTTTTTTTCATTTTTTTATAATAATAAAATATTGCTAATGAATGAGATTTGAATAAGATTTGAAGTCTAATATTATATTCTATTTTTTTCGAGAAGAACAAAACAAATAAGAATATGAGTTTGAATTACTGTGTTTCATTTCACTGACAACTTTTCACGAACACAAAAAGTCAAATCCATATCCTACTTTAGTACAAAGCTTCGATCTTGGAAAAAGATTGACTTTCATCATTCTTCTATATGTTGACACAAAAGCCATTATTGTGTGCTTAATCAAAGCAAGCATGATAAATATTAAAGTCACATTTACCGAAACGTCATAACTGTTTTTTTTTTCATGTCGATCATATTGTGATTATTCATATTAAAATATGTATTATCATAAGATTAGTTCATTTAGTTATGCTAAGATTAAATATTCCTCTGATGATGACCAAAGTTTGATGAAGTGACACATATTTTCTTCGAAAATATAATAAATATAAATTTAAGTCGAAATTTTTGCAACTATTCTCCTCCTCACCTGCCCATTGTTAAACACTGAGAGTAGAAGAAGGAAAGTTGACGCTCATTGGATACGCTTTCCTAATAACTGAAGATGGTGAGATGGTGAAAACCAATGATAATAGAATACGTTTTCTTTATAACGGAAAAAGGCGGTTCAGTCATAATAGTGCTAAGATCTTTATAGAATCTTTCAAAGTATCTTATGAATATAAGATTTCTACTATAGATTCTAGCTAGTGTGAATAAGGTTGGTTTTGACATATAATAGAGCGAATAGATTTCGTCGTAGGTGTCAATCAGTAGGACGATAGTATTATTAATCTGATAGAGGCACGCTGAAACATCATGGCGATTCGCTTGATTCTCAACTGCATGTAGAACTCTTTCTGTAAAATATATTACTTTACAAGATCAACAGATAGAAATATCAAATATATGCATGAAGGTGCAGATGATTCTAGATGTGTGTGTGTATGTCATTGTCGACAAGAATGTTGGTATTCATATCGTACGGCACTCCTCATCATTTATTTAACCAGTCACATTCACACTTCACCCTTATGAAACTAACAATGGATAGACAGAAAATTGATTATAGTTTGACTTTTCTCTATTAACACTCTATTCTTTTTAAACGTATTGTGTATTTTGATTGTTAGTAACTGTATTTTCTGTAGAACAACTCTTTGTAATATATTATTATCATATAGAAGTGAAAGCAATGACGACAATTTTTTAATAAATGACATTATTAATATAATTTTGAGAGATCATTCAGACAGACCTTCATAAGGGATTAGATAAATACATATTATGCTATCTTTGACTACTACTTGCGACAGTCCTACAATCATTGAGTTTGTATTCACATTTATTAATTATTTTTAGATCAATTTTGTTTTCTAGGTTACTTCTATTATTTAGAAGTCTGTTTCAAGATCGTTTAGATGTCGTATGTAGTCAGAAAGTAATAAAGCATGACTTTTCTTCGAAATATGACGCTATCAAGTAGTACGACGATGTCGAAGAAAAAATGAAAGAATCAAAAGAATAAGCATATGAATGATTAAATAGGAGATTAATTCCGACATTTGAATACTTTTTTAGGAATCATATACGTTTGTTTTTTGTTACTCACTTTACAAAAAAACATTACACTCATGGTTTAGCTGTAATAATATAGTCCTGTCGAAGCATAGTAGGGAAACTCATCTTACTTCATATTTGAAGATACATTGACTATATGAAAATAAGAAATACAAAGTTATACTATCTATGTTTATTATACGATTGATACTTTATAAACGAATGATTTAATTATGACTACTATAATTAGATGTTGTAATAGATATATTAATTATTTTCTATAATCACATTTTAGTACACACATGATCAATACATGTATAACCAATGATTAGAATCTATTTATTTCTTTGAATGTTTGATATTTATATAGGAAGTTCTACGGAAATATTTGCTGAAAGAAAATGCGCAATTAAACAGACATGCGTTTTACAAAGAGATTCCGTACATGATATTTCTATTTTCATAGAATAATTCAACATTCACTCAATCGACTTATAACACGGATATAAATAGTTGTTAATTCTTTTTATAATCTAAAGGAAAACTCTACTCTTCTGTGCTTCTCAAATAATCAGATCAAATTATTTCTTGTAGTAAAAGATATATAAATTCTTATGATATGATGTTGTTGAAAGTAATTGGATTCGGAAAGTATCTTTCTTGTTGTCTAGTTTTCTTCATGTGTCTTTTGATTATATACTATAGTTTCTAGAGCTCTTCTGTTCAAGACGTGAGAGAGCTGCAGTAGAAACTGGCGTGAATGATAATATTAGTTCTATTATAACGTATCATCTTTTAATTTATATTGAAGAGCAAAATTTTTAAAGGTAATTAAGTACTGAAATTTAAAAACTTTCACAATTTTTTTTTTCGATCTAGATGTTTTTTGTGTAGTCGGATAGAACACAATGACTTGCTTAGGACAAGCTAGTTTTTGAAATTTTTCTACGTGATGTTCAAGATGACATTTGAAGAAAAGTTCACATTGAAGATTTGGTTAGAAACCAATTCATGTCAGCAAACTAATGGATTGTTCTTCTTTCTCTGCTTTTGATCAAATTTCTTCAAGACCTTTGTCTGATTATCCAGATGAAATTGATTTAGAAAAAACTATTTTTCATAAAATAGGTTTCGTAAAACAATGTTGTTTGAAACATCACACCAAAGTTCTTAAAAGATTTGATGAAAAGGAATGGAAAAAAACATTCATTAATTTCTTGTCAAACATTGCCTACTTACTAAGTTTCAAACTTGACGTTTTCTTCACATGTACTTTTTAACCATACCTAGAAAAAGTTGAAAAACTAACTTCTTTCTAGGCGATTCGATACACTCTATCCAACTACGCAAAAGAAAGTTATATCAAGAAAAAAAATTGTGGAGGTTTCGAGTTTTCAGCACCTTCCATAAATTTGAAATTGTATGAAAACCACAGCTGAATAATGAGCAAATGAATAGACACATCTTATTAAGAGGAAAAATCTTGAGGTCAAAGTATTCATAAATTTTGTACGCTTTAGTATTTTGAACCTAAAACAAATTCGATGTACATCTGTTGACTACACCTTCACTATCAACTATGAGTTGAAGAATATAATCGAAATTTAACTGAAACTACATATTTAATAAAACTATTTTTTTCTTTTTCTTCACTTGATGTAATAAAAAGTACGTTAAAAGTTCTTTAAGTAGAAAATAAATTGCTTAAAGCGAGTAGAGTTTTACTGAATAAGAAAATGTCTCTTGTCATACACTTACTCAGTCAATTGAGTCAAAAATAAAAAACATTCTCTCTTTTATGAAAGAGTAAATATGAGATAAACTAGAAGAAAAAATGTCATTTTCTAACATACATCTTTAACATTCAATTAAGAAAAAATGATGTTGTTTAATATTATTCTTACTTTTATTATTCTAATCAGCTCGAGTCTTACAACATTGATTGCTTTCACTTTGCTGTTTATCTTGGTCATTCATCTATCACAAAAAAAAGACGTTGCACTTCTTCTTGCAACAAATACATATGCAGCTATGATTGCATTTTCTCTTATATTTCTATCACAGGCTCTTATTGCTCTTAAAGCAGATTTATATGGTATCGATAAAAAATTAATTGGATGTCAAGTTCTAGGTTTTCTTACTTATGAAACATTTGGTTGTTTATATATGACTTTTGTTTTGCAAGCATTTCATCGATTAACAAGAGTTGTATATAACAAATATAAATTTTTACAGGTATGAAAATTTTAATCTTATTATTTTCATGCATAGTTTTTAAACATGCTTGATATATTTGTTTATATTGATGTTTAAATAATCTAAACAAAATTGTAATAATAGGCATTTTCATTCAATTTAATATGTATTCTACTTCAATGGGTTATTTGTTTTCTTCTAATTCTTCCGTCATACTTTTGGCCTGGACCACTCTATTCTTTTTATGAATCAGATTATTACTGTGGTATTCGATATGAAAAAATTCTTGGACTTTCTTATACGATTATAAATATTTTCTTTGTTCCTCTTGTTCATCTGATGATAATCTATGCTCGTTTGCTACATTTTATTCGTTATCAAGCGTCTCAATTGTCACAAGAACGACAACGAAGAAGGGCTCATCGTGATCTCATTGTTATTCGTCGTATTTTATTTACTGTCATTGCTCTTACTTTACCTGGAATACCAAATGTAGTTTTCGCAATCATGACAAATATTGATTTTCGTTTTTCAGGCTCATATTATATGTATCGAATACAATTTTTGGGTCCAGCAGTAACGGTATTTATACTGAGTATAGCAATCATATTTATTACACCACAAATTAAACAAATACTTATGAAATTAAAGTTATGTAACAGTCAAGTAGCACCAATGATATTACAAATACGAGAATTAAAACATCCTTCTGTTCTTCTACCAATGCCAATTCAAATTTAAGAATATAAACAGATCTATTTTAAAATTTATTTAACCTGTTCAATCTGTTTCATTGTGTTTATAATAATAAAATATTGCGGATGAAAGAGAATCGAATAAGACTCGTACGTCTAATATATTATACTTAATTTATTTGAAAACAATGAACAAAGAAGAGTATGTTTGTGGGTTAGATTATTTTATTGACTGGCAAAGTTTCACGTACAAGAAAAGTTACACTCACACACTACCTTAGTACGAAGCTTCGATCTTTGAAAAAAATTAATTTTCATCGATCTTTAATATGTTGCCACAGAAACGTTGAATATGTGTGTTTGGCCAAGACAAGTATGATAAAAATTAAAGTAACATTTAGAGAAACATCGTAATGGCTTGTTTTTTTCTTCTCATGTCAATTAGGTCACGAGAGAAAAAAATGACATGATACGGTATAATCGATAAATATTTTCAGCTGTTAACAACCATCAAGGTGCGCATGTGTATTAGAGGGCTAGAGCATGACATTTTCGCAATTTATAACCTTCTCTATCCTACCTTGCACTACAAGAATCTTCTTTGATACTCGAGTGCAAATTTTTCCATAGATTCAGTTTTTATGCTATCAATATCGATGAAGAGCAAGTAAAAACGAAGCAAAATACTACAAAATCTCTCGATGTACTATAAGAAATCTTGTAACCTAAATCTGTTTTGCAGGACTCTATACATATACAAATATAAATATCTCTACAATAGATAGTATGATCACTCGAAACGTACTGCTTTTTTATGAAGCACATAAGATAAACTTAGAGTATTTTATTCTACAGTTTAGAATATGAAATAGTCGTACATTCAATTGTTGTAAGTTTAAAAAAAGTTTCTTTCCTAAATATTTGTTGAACAACTTCAAAGAATTTCGATAGCGGATATATAGATCATAGGTTTACCTTAAAAAATCATAATGAGATACGATTTTATTTATTGTTTTTCATTCTTGTTGAATGCATAAGTTTCACGATATAATCTCTTGTTTGAGCAGTAAAAAGTCAAAAAATAGTTTATCGACAAACAGTCCTATGTAAGTTTGGCAGATCTTTTGCCGACTCCTCTCCTTAAAACTCACAATGTCAACATTAGAGAGACAAATTCCATTTTGCTTCTGTTCTCCTTAGGTCTTAGGTAAAACCAAAAGCGATATCATTGCTCGTTTTACACAATCAAAAACTTTTACATTATTTGTAATTGCTTTTCAAAATACATAAATTGTTCTGTGCGAGACTAAAATTGTATGAGAAAAATTTGATAACAATTGTGATGATAGTGAATTTATGAAATTAAAATGCTGATAACAGTGAACATAAGCTAAACGATTCTTTCATACGTTCGGAGTTTGACAAAATACATTAGATTTCAATTGATACCCATCACGAACTCTACAAGGTTTTAGATTCAGCTAGACTTTATTTGAATTTAGACATAAAAAATATTAATTTTATAAGATAAAATTTTTATTCTAATCAATTTCGATTGATTTTATTTCTGAATTTTTTACAAATTCTTTTTCGTTTTCTCTAAATCTCAACTTTGTTTGTCACAAAGTCCCAAACTATTTATGCATTTGTACGAACCCAATTCAAAGAAAAAGTGAGGTTTCCAATATAACATTCAAACTACAACATAGAGTTCAAATTCTGTTTGCATCAAAAGACCTTGATCCAGAATCATAAATATGCATTTGATTTGTTTTAATGTTATTCATTTTCGATGTCGATTGTATTCCAATTAAAAATTGTTCTTGAGTCCAACAATGAATTTTTTCTTGAGCATATCTACCTTGTAGTGACCAAAGATGAAATAAAGCATATGTATGCATTAATCCTTCACCTTCATCTAATATTACTTCTACACCTGATAATCGCATTGCTTCAGTCATATTACGAATTGCATCAATTGCTATTTCATTTGTACCAGCTGTTATATAAACTGGTGGAAATCCTTTAAATGAATTCTCTTTTGGACTTATTTTACTTAGTTCTTTATCAGTCACTTCAAACCAATAAGTATCTTTACCAATGGCTAATTGTCTTAAATTATATGCAAGTTTTACTGATAATAAATTATCAGTAGAGTATTTAACAAATCTATCCATATATTCTAGATTAGGCCATGGAGAATGTAAAACAACACCTTGTGGAATAGATTTATTATTTGATATAATCCATTGTAAAAGATAAATCCAAAGCATTCCACCTGTTGAATCACCCATTCCAATTAATCGTCGATGAATATTTGAATCAACATCAAGTAAAAATTTATAAACATTAATAATATCTTCAATTGTCTCTTCAAGAGTATATTCAGGTACAAGACGAAAATCAACATGAAGTATTAATGCATTAAGAGATTTTGATAAATGACATTCAAAACCAGAATATGTATCAATATCACCAAAAACAAATCCACCACCATGAAAATAAAGAATTAATGGTTGATTAGAACATTTCCAATCATTGATTTGTTCATGTTGTATAGAATACATATTTATTTGATTACTATTATATTGAAATGTATGATGTTGAATAAGACAAGATGATGATCTTGCTGGAAATAAAGCAGTTAATATTTGTTTTGAATGATAACGAAAGTGTTCAATGTCATCATCTGTTAAATCATCACTTAAATCAAGTTCTGAATGATAAAGTGAAATTACTTCAACTAATGCTTTTGAATCTGCATCCATTTCTATTGATCGAGAATGTAGAAATGACAAGATTTTACTTCGAAAGGAAATCATTCTATGAAATGTTGCCATGCGGTGATGTTTTGTTAATGTTAAAAGATCTTTATCAACGAAAGGTTTAAAAATTACTAACACACCAATAATTCCACTAAGATAAAGAACCCAATGGCAAAGCATTATGAACAAAGTATCCGCAAGCAATCAGCGATAATGAAATAAATATAGTCAATAAATGAAAATAAACATTCGTTTTGCTTTTCTTTCATACTTAGACATAAGCAGTTGAGGTCATGACATTGATTTAATATATCACATTATCATGCATATTATATATTACATTTGCTAATCTATACTAGGGATATAGCGAAAGAAACAAGTGAGCGAAAGCAAGGCGACCTTTCGACAGCTGAAAGAGTACATGTACAGTCTTTTATANGCGTTTTTCTCCAGTTGTCACTTTGAAACTTGAATTTTTTATTATTGTTTCTGACTTCTTGCGTCGACAAATGGTAAGTGTAGTACTAGTCCTACCCTTGACACATTCCTATATACGATATCGATTCACGCTCACTTGTGTAAGCCATAATGCGGATATCTTAGATTAAAATCGATTAAAATCTGCTTTTTCCGGTCATTTTTTTACATGGGAAGTTACTAGTGTAAAAATTGGCATTTGTAAATCGGTTTTCAAGTTGATTTGAACAGTGGGAGCTATTTGAGTGTCAGATTTTTTCACTAAATCACCGTCAAGGACTTGATTACCGTGATATTGAATGATAATTTAATTGGTTTTGTGCTTTTCAGCATGATACTGTTTTCGTAGATACTACATGTCCGAACTGATATCGGTTATTACAATTAAAATAATGACAGTAAATAAAATTAATAAAAATGCAAACCAATAAGAATTAGACGCCATGCGAGGTTTTTTGAAAAAGAAAACACTGACTTTTGTGATGAGAAATAAGAGAAAACATCCCGAATCATTCTTGTTAAAGTAATTCTAAAATACGATCATATAATGAACAAATGAAGAAAGTCGAGAAAATAAAGAGCAATAGAGAAGCTAGATGAGGTAACACTATGACTTACATCTGCTCCAGCCGACAGCGAAATGCAATCAAAATACAATGAATCAACAACTTATCTTCAGCAGTAGCTAGCATCAGATTGACGCATAAGAGATCGTCTCCTCTCCTTATTTTCTACAATAATTCAACAACCAAGAGCATTTATGCTGTTTCACAACTGTACCAGTCCATTTAGCAGGAATCTTATAGTGAAAATAACAAATAGTAAACGTGAAACAAATATTTTAGCATTCGAACAATTTTCTTTATCAGACTTCCATCCATTTTACTCTTTTGATTTTGAAAACTATTAGTGAGTAATTTATTTTTCATTTGATAACGTGAATGACTCTCAATTGACCAGCGAGTCTATGCATTGGATTGCTTTTTTTTTCTCCTTAGAAGACGACGTTTTGTTCTGATTAATTGTTGTGACCTAAAATTACTATACTAACAGGCTACACAACTATTTATGAATAAAATATGAGCTGAATAGAATGCAATAGTCAGGGTAATAATCCTGAGATTTTGGTGTCAAACGCTCAAATTCCCCATTATTTCACATGAAAGTGTACAATGCTATCTACTCAAACATCTTTTCTGACCACTTTTTGCTTGACTCACTGCAATAAATACAAAACTTTCAATTGACTTCATTTCAATCATTGTTTTCCAAAAGAAAAATCATTGTAAAACTGAATAATCAAACTGCATTAATGGAAGAAAATTCAAATAATATAATAGATAAAATTATAATTTATTACATTCATATCTAGGGCGATGACTTAAAAAATACTTTTGAAAACATTTTTCTCAGTTCTTTAGAAGTGAAAACATAAATAAGAACATCCAATGCCGAATTGGAATATCCTATCCACGTAAGTATGCTGTATAATAATTCATGATTTTGATTATCTTTCAAACGCAAACCAATAACATTACTCAGTATGAGATAAACAAAGAATGGCAACCAACAAGCAATAAATACACCCATAACAATCCCGACAAATTTAGCGGCCTTTTGATCTCTTGAAATTCGTCTCCAAATATTTCTTCGTCCTACATTTTGTCTTGGAATTTTATTGACAAATTTATTGTCATTTTCGTGATTCTGGTTAATAGATTCTATAGTTGGATGTTGATATGCCCCATAATGAATACGCAGTGTTGGTAATTCACATGGCGGTCTACGATTCTGTAATAACACGTCTGATTTTTCATGTACACTTTTATGAGAGTTTTTTGCTGTTTTTTTCATTCTTGATTTTTTCTCAGTTAACATTTCTCTCAAACGAAATTTTGGAATCCATGATTGTGTAGATTTAATCAAGTGCTGACGTTTGCAACCTGAACGAAGTGCTAAAGCTTGTTTTTCAGCTGTCAAATATACTTGAATATAGACATAAATCATAACGATTAATGGCAGATAAAATGATATCATAGTTACGAATAATATATAATACGGATTCTCTGGAAACTCACATTCTTTCGATAGCGGAGAAGCTGTTAACATTGTTTGGTTTGCCACAGTTAATCGTCCTAAATCAGACATGATAGTGAACAACAGTAAGAGTATGGGTGAAGAGAAGGGCTGCATTCACACCCAATTCAATGTTGCGAAACGTAAGTTACTTATTTAAATAAATAAGTTAGATTTGAAATGAATTTCATCTCTGCTGTTAAAACTATATTAGTTGTCAAATCGTATTAGTCAGGAATGCATTCAACAGAGCATGAAAAATTCTATCTCGAAGCTCAATGATAACAATTGGAATCGATTTGGGACGATTTGTGAAGGATTTTCGTTAAGTTTCGTAGTATTTTCAATTTTCCTTGTCCTTAAATCAATCGATTTTGAAAAGCAACACCAGAAATCCATAGAGCCCCTCGAGATCTATTTGAAATCAGCCACTAAACGAATCCATTCACGAAAAACTCGAATTTTAGCTTAAGATATTCTATATCATACTACTGCAAGTGTTCAAGATTATGGTTCTCTAGGCAATTACTCCACATTTAATCATGAAAATGTTCTTGGTATGGCTTATTATCATAGTTTTGTCCTAATGCCTATAACGATTTCATCAATATTGTAAGGTTGATAACTTCTATAGTTCATTTCACACGGTGACATGCATATTAACTTCCCAATAAATTGAAACTGCTCCGACTAGCATCTGTCGAACGTGACCATGGAACATTCAACACAAGTCTAAAAACAAAAAAAAATCATGTCCTAATATCTTCTAGAGAACTTTCGATAAGAACAATAGTAACATTTTGATCAACACCAAAACAATAATTGAGAAGATTATACATGCATACAATGAAAGTGTCAAGTGTCTCATATATGCATGTTCTCATTAACACTGGTATGCAGCCGAGACATTTTTCGTGAATAAATAACAAAGTCGGAAATATTAAAAAGTATATTCTATACATCTCAATCTTATTATCTGATCGATTAGACAGTGGTCATATGAATAATACTTTGCCAAAGCTTGTTTATCAATGAAATCACGAGTTAATGAAGAAAAAAAAAGATCAAGTTATTCAAAAGCACAACGTTGATCACTAGACTAAGATCTTTTTTTAATGCATAAGAAGCATATCAAATGAGGTAATAGATAAAATCTATTAATCAAGTGAATAACTCACCTTAAATTTTATGCATTTCCAAGTTGATAGTTAAATAAAGAAAACAATTATTACTACCTTAACAAAAATCCTCCACGAAAATTTGTTGACATGTCAATACGATAAAAATGCACCAGTGTTCGATTAGAACTTCTAAATTTCTTTCAGAATAAATGTTTACTCGCACAGATCGTTGAGAACTCATTCCTCTTTCATTCACAATCATTTTGTTTGAATTTGTAACATTGTTGCACATGAAGATAGTTCTGACTCAAAGATTAGTGGGTGGAATGGGCAACAATCTCGATACTAAACAAAAAATGAACATTTTCTTTTACGTACGAGAAGACACTTGTTCTGTTCCAAAAGGAATTACTGCTGGTATAGATATCACTGCTGAACATATCCATATGAATGATAACACATAATACCATCTCGTTGATACAAATGAATTTGGATATGTCATTGGTTTTGTAATGGCCACGTATCGATCTAGTCCAATAGTAGTCAGTCCACATATAGATGCTGTTGATGCAAATATATCCGTCGAATGCCAAAAATCACATACAAATTTCAAATGTCGTCTAAACAACCAATATTCATCATCCGTCATTGTAAATATAAATCCAAAAGGCATCGCTATTAATCCGACTAAGAGATCAGCAAATGCCAATGATGCAATATAGTAATTTTTAGCTGTATGTAATGTATATTCACGAATTACAATATATATTATTAAAAAATTTCCTACTATAGTGAATAAACATAGTAACAATAGAAAAAAGCCAATTGGATATACATGCCATTGTATGTCAGTTATTTTTGTGTTGGTCGTTAATGAAAACAATTCCATCGTTTTGTATAAACTATTTGAAATATTTATATTAATTTATTATAAAAGTATTGCTGGCAATTCTCACGGTCAAATAGTCACGAAATACCTAAATTATTCAGGAAAAAAAGTAAAAACATAAAACTGATCAAAGAACTTTTGAACTTGATTTCTTTTGTGAGTTGACATCTTTCAAAGTTTTTTTTACTAGTAGTCAAGTGGAATAACTAATAATTGAAAATAATTTTTCTAGAAGATGAACATTAACTCCACACCTCAGAGATCTATTAACTTCTAGCCATTCATTAATAAGAATATAATTAACACTCAACTAATTATTTCATATATAAAATCAAGACTTTTTTTTACAAATTCTTTGCTTAAAGAAGTAGTCTCTTCGATTTATGAGAACACAGAAAGATATTCTATGAAAAAACCTCGCGAAACAGATATATTTTCAAAAATAAATAATGAATATTTTCCAAAAACACCATATTATTGAAGAAGCTTATTCCATAAGTGCATGTCCTATTTATATGAAGTATAAATTTTACGTAGATATGGTTTAATACAAGAAATAGTATTGTCAAATAGACTGACCAGCTATTTTGATGAAAGATTCTATATAGAGAATGAAAAAGAATCCTATCATAGAGAATAGATAAGTGCAGAACACATCTTGATAGAATATTGAAAGATTAGGCAGTTGACAGACGAAGCGAGCAAAGAATATTGATAGCTGAAGTGAAAGAGCAAATGATATATGTCGAATATCATTGAATAGCCATTTAAAATCTAAACGATATTTCAAGAATGTTTTCAAAAATTTAGCTATGCCCGTATATAATCATATGGATATTTATGTACTTCGCTATGATACTTTTACATACTTATGATGTTAGAATAGGTTCAAAGGTCGTACAGACACTAGCATATTCGTAGTAGAGCAATATGCTTTTCACGGCACTTCTTCCTTTCGCTTTATCAGAAAGAAAAAACTGCATACTGTACAAACCAAAGATACTTATAACAATGGGAAAATGGAAAGACAATACACTCGGAAACTAATTATCAACACAATTCTATTGATAGAAAACACTTTATATAAGAAAGTCGAAGCAAACAATAACAATGTCAAGCGAGACAGAAAGAAACTTTGCTGTGTTTATGTAAATGACGTAGAGCATATAAACGTCAAGATAAAATACGCATGTATTGGAAGAAAAAGACAAGCAATGATAACAAATAAAATGAATATTATTGTGTAAAAATAGCTTTTATCTATTTTTTCGGCGTGCTTGCCGATCAATATACAGTTAGTGGCGGCAGCTAATGTCACAAGTACTACTAAGTAGAAAATTGTATTATTCTTTTATTAAGGGTAGACGATCGAGAAGTATCAATCATGTCATAGAAAAAGCCTAAGGTAGCTATGAAATGTAGCGATTCCATTAAGAATCGAATAATCTTGCGTAATCATATTCGGTAATTTGTCAATTTTGTAGAGACAAACGTCTTCCAATCCAATAGCTATTTAAATATAAGGAAATTCGGTCGCTAAGATAAACAGACGTCACGTTAATTATAATCACATATTCATGTTTGTTTTTCTGTAACTCAGAGCAGTCTCTAGATATCAATTGGTTAGCATAATTGAAATATATTGGCAATAAAATGTTCCTATTTGTCATTGTACTATCCGATTCTGTTTTCTATGTATGAGATAAATTGCATTGCAGGAAAAAAATTATTGTTTTTCTTTGATCGTTTCTTGAAACTGGTTAGATCGACTACACTTGCACTAACAATTGAGTAAGTTCATCACCATCTGATCACTTTGTTTTTGGATTTTTTTCTTAAGCTTTTGCCAAGTAGGTAAACGGAAATTAGTTAGAACAGCTTGTCAATTTGAAAGATTCTTTTTATTTATTATCCAGAATTGATCAAAATATGCATCTTTTTGGAAAACACATACCATTTTTCTATACTATGATAAGCCAAAGTCGATTTTTTTTCAAGTATGATGAAATAGTTGCGTCCCGAAAATGACTTACTTCCGTCAGATTTTTTAATAAGAAATCAATGTTTCACAGTTCTGCTAATAGACTGCAGAACTACTTATGAAGAAAATATGAACTCCAAAGGATATAATAGCTAGAGTAATAATCCTTAGATGTTCTTGTCAAACGATCGAATTATTCATCGTTTCACATGAAAGTGGACAATTCTATCTACTCAAACTTATTTTCTGACCACTTTTCGCTTGACTCACTATTAATAAATGCAAGTCCATTCTTTGATTGATGACTGTGTAATATGATATTTCCTTAGATCTATTTGTATAAATAGAGATTAGATATGTGAGTGTGGAAATATATGAACAATAGATCCTTTCTCGCACACTCGCGTCCACACTCACCATCATATCAGTTTTCATCTGCAGATTACACAATAAAATAACTAATATATTTCTTGTAGAGAATTCAATGCGGAATCTTTTAATAAAAACGTTGGTTCAATCAAGTGCATTAAAGAGAAGAAAAACTGATAATACTGAGAGTCTCATTATTTCTAAGTTATCTTTTATAAACTAAAACAAAATAAACTGTGAGCGTCATTAATATTATACGTCACTCGAGGAATATATTTATGAAAAAATGAGCTTAACATTATCTCTATGCAAAAATAAATCTAATAAATATTTATCAGCTAAATATACTTTTATAAGTATATAAAATCAAATGTACTGATTTCATTTATAGTCTAGATGGAACTAAACCTGAAGCAAAAACTCGTTCAGTAAGAGCGTTTTAATTCTTATTCTCGGCGGAATCTCACATTGAAAGATAGTCGAAACGGAAGGATATTATTTCTTCTTTTACATTTCAAAACACAATCTGTTGCTCTTAATGTTGAAAAGAACTCAAACATTGCATCCGAATAGAAAATGTCTATATATCAATGATTCATGGTATACGTGAAATATCTCATCTTGAATTCAACACGATAACTTCTACACTAGAAAAAATAATGCAACATGAAATCTTGTACTCAAAATTAGAAGATTTTACGTCTCCTCTTATTAGTTTCACAATAATGTCACTGTTCTATTTAGCTTTCGAACTTCGAAAAAAATTGAGGGCTCAGATTTCAGGTTGTAGGTTTCAAACTTTAATTGTTTTTTTCTAGGATTTAGATCGAACTATAGAGACTGTATAATGCGCCATAAGACCAGAATAGTATTTGTCATCATTTCAATTTTGTTCCTGTTGAGAGACCTTCTCATATACCCGTGTACTCAACACGTTGCTGGAGTTTAGCATCGAAGACAAATATAGATTTCTTCTACATATTCATTGGAAACACTGTTTCATAACAATGAACTCTTTATTTAATGGATCGATGGATGTGATAACCCGAAACATTTTATCAAAATTTTAGCTGATGCACTTTTTCGTCTCATGATGTTTTGGACTTTTATAGTGCATTGTAGGCTTTTCGTAAGAAGACAAATATGCATTATGAGTATACAATGCGTCATGTGAGAATATATACAGCTTCTGCAAGAGTGCTTTTTGTAAAAACCTACAGAAATGCTCTCTCATATTTTTATGAAATCGCATTTTGTTGGAAGCCACAAAAGCAGCATATCGTAGTCACGTGTTTTTCTGTTTGCCTCAGTTCTCGTCTGTAGTGTAACAGACAAGCTGTAACTGTGAGGAGAAGAATGAAGAAAATGGAAACCGATTCAAACTTTTTCATTTTGAAAGAAATCAAGAAAAGCAGCAAGCGAACGTTTTGCTTTGTCATTATTGATGATGGAGCATAAAATCGATGGTGAAGTATATATATAGGAAGAAAAATGACGTTCGGATTGCATAGGACATTCTTATAAAGGAAAAAATGGGCTCAAAACATTCAGCATTGTTGGAATATGTCCTTAAGAAGAGCCGTCCTGGTGACATTCAAAACGTGATCGATACAATTGATGAGTTCGCTTGGAACAAAGGATGGCTCATGAATATTGGTGATAAAAAGGGGAAAATACTCGATGATGCGATTCGATCAAGAAGTCCAAACACAATTCTTGAGCTTGGTAATTATCTCTCGGATCAAACATGTCTACCTACTTTTGCCTAACAAAATATTTAGTTTGCACGAAAATAATCCCTCTCACAATGCTTCAATTCTATAAATTGTCTAGTAAGCCTTTCGAAAAATATATTCTACTTTCATTTTGTACTCACCGTTCAAAATATTTCTTTCTAGAATAAACTCTTTCGCTTTATCCTACTCCACAGACCATTACAAAGATGTCGTCAGATCTGTCGTAATGTGTATAGCTACTAAAAATTTAGGATCTACTGGTATTTGATTGTGAATGACCTTCGATGGATATAGTGGAGTTACTTCATCATAGTTAAAGTGGTTCTGTCGTGTTTCACATTTTTGATCCCGTAGGAATTACGTTAAAAGATATCATAATACAGCATTGAAGGGGATAACTTTCTTAAATTTCCACTTAGCAACAAGAGTATCCGAATTCAAAATGATCAATGATCTAGATGAATGTGCATGATAAAAAAAACCTATGAATACCGCAAATAGAGAAATCAACTTCGTTGTGTGTGACTATAAAAATGAATTTTTGCAAAGACAAAAATGCAGTATATGTTCCTTTATACATTTCGAAATGTCTTGCGAGAATTTAATTGTCAATAACTATGACTGAATCATTTGTTTATACTTCATCTTTGAAAATATCGTTGTCTCAGATGATAGTTTATTGAAATTTTGTAGCGACAAAAGTACGAAACATTTTTCCAAATTACTCTTCTTCTAAGATCGACTTGGAATATACTTTGCTATGTATAAACCTACTTATCTTTAGCCCGTTTATATTGTTTTCAGGTACTTTTCTCGGCTATAGCTCATTGAGAATAGCTGCACAAATGCCCGAAAATGCTCTACTCGTTACGATCGAATCAAATTCAGCGTCAGCTGCCATTGCTCGCCGTATTCATGAACATGCTGGTGTCGATCATCAAATTCACATCGTTGTTGACTCGACTAATCTAGCCATTCCTCAATTAAGAAGACTATTCAATGTCGATTCATTCGATTTGATTTTTATTGATCACAACAAAAATGTTTATCTGCGTGATTTGAAACTGCTCGAGCAGGAAGGTTTGGTTAAACGTGGCACCGTGATTGTTGCCGACAATGTGGTAATACCAGGCGCACCAGACTATCTGAAATATATTCGAAACTCACCAGATTACAGTACACAATTGCATAAGTCAAAACTTGAATATTCGAATTACATACCCGATGGTGTCGAAGTTTCAATGCGTCTTTGACTTTGTGAGGCGTGAGAGTAGAATTCTTGGAATAGAGGGAGAGATGAAACCATATCCATCTATTATTCACCTATAATCAAGACATGGTATCTAAACCTCATTGTACACATTATTTTATCTTCCTTAAAAAAATAAATTATTTGAAACCAAGGTCAAGAGACCGAAGAATTTTTTATAGTTCGCATTTGGCCTCAGTTTTTTGTATAGAAAAGTCTTCATCATAAAGACTTGTTTTTTTAAATATAAATAATTGAAAAAATGACTTATCAGTTTAAAAGAATTCTCTAAGTAAGAAAATATTGGCAACTTTTTGCACTTCTTGTGAGTATATTGATATGCGACAGAATCTTGAGAGAAAAAACATTTTCGTTACCACAAAATAGTGATTATATATATATATATATTAGTGTATTTATGTATAGTAATCGGTCAAAATAGTTTTTGAGAACATGAATATCGATCTGGACGAGTAAGCAACAGAGAATAAGCGAAATCAATGCTATGAGCAAATTACTAGTAAACTTTTGATATTTTTCAAAAGCTTTCAATACCATTACTACAACATTGAAATATGAAACACAATCGAGGTGATTTTTATATTTATTCAGATCTGTTATACAATCTAGGAAAAATCATCTGCAAGTGTCGATGACAGTCTCTGATAGAGACTAATATACCACATCACAAAAGAAAGATAATATTTTGAAACTTCTCAAGGATTTAACTTCAACTCCAAAGCTAACAATCCTTTGAAAATCCAGCGTATGTATCCTTCAATCAAATATTATCTATCGGCCTAACCGATATTGAGTCAATATTCAGATGAACAAATGGCTAAATCGATTTGAAATAAGTTCGATCAAATGAACGTTGTCTCATATTGGTAATTAGTTCTCTTTGGACAAGATCGTAATAATGTAGTCGTCTACATCGCTTTCGTTTTTGTATTGATGAAGTACAATGCTAGGAAAAATTACCTTTAGTTGATGTGACCCGGGTAAATCAAGAAATTCAATCCGGGAATGTTTTCGCCGTTCATTTAAAACGACAAATAATAGTCGGATTCGATGGAATTTATTTTTATTATTTCGAAGTAACAAAGATGAGTCTTGCTTAAGTTATATATCGCAGATAAGCGAATACTTACAAATAACGATAAGCAAATTAGCTAATTAACAGCGAGGCATAATAAAGACATCTCTCATTGTTACTTTGCCTTATCATGTAAGCATAATGGACGAAATTTATTTCAGACAAACTATTTAGCTTTCTTGTAAACAGTTGAAAGAAAGCGAGAAATCTACATGTTAGAACTACATTTTTAGACTATTGCTGAAAGTAATTACTTCTATATCCTGGAAAGCCACACACACTATTTTTCAATAGCAGAGGAATATGATAATACTTGACAGATTTTAAATAATGAATACGTTTTTCTTGCATTCTCTTCTAAAATCAACTATAAATAAATTTCATTTACTCCTTTTACTCCAAAGTTTAATTACTATCAAGTAAGAAAAAAACAACTCAACCCATGGACGATTCAATCGTTTACAGCGTTGTATCTTTGCAAAAAGACATCCTCTACGTTAGCTAAAAGTGAGTGTATGTGTCGATAACGGTAAACGAAAGATTTACACCTTTACACACTTTTTAATGATTCACTTGCTCGTTTGTTCGTCATGGAAATTAAATATTATCCGTAGCGATGATACGTTCTTTCATCGATTCTTTACGCGAAGCGCAATTATACTCTCCTGTAAACAGCAATAATATGACTATAAAAAATCCATGTCAATCTCTGTCACGTAGAAATTGATTTGTTTATCGGAGAAATTGTCATTAAAGTACTGAATAGAATTGAAAAATCGTCTAACGATTTACATGAAGATTCGAGCGAGCAATGAACAGATAAATAGTTGAACTGTGCAACGTTGAGTAGATTGTGAGCTGATTCGCGAGAGTACTAGTCTATGGATGAGAAATTTATAAGAAATGTATGCTGAATTCTTCCAGCACTGTAGAAGAAAATTCATACGAAGAAACCCTCCAATTCGAACTTTCAGTTCTCTCTAACTTGTTTTGAAAGTTGAATTATGCTACAGTCAACTTCATATTCTAAACAATTGTTTTTCTGCTTTTTTTCTTAAGTATCACACTAATTTTCTTAGAAATTCTTTCTAGTAAAAATATTATCAGCATCTTAAGCACCTGACATTGGCAAGATGATTAATTTATCCTGGAAAAATTTAACTGATGAAGACATGCATTGAGTGACCAACGAAGAGATGAAAATAAAACAATGTGCAGAACTTGATATGAGATGCAACGAAACGATGCCTTGCAAACGCTTTGTGTTATAACAAGGTGAGACAAATGTATTGGAATTCGACATTGAAGTGACACTAATCTTTGTCAAGTCCTTTGTTTCATTCATGGAGAACATATTGTCGAAATGTTGTTTTCCTATAATTCAGATTTTTACGTAGACACTCATAAAACTAACGCTTTGTAGGAATGAGCTTGGTAGCGAAGGAGTCGAGCATCTAGTCAATGCATTACGAAACAACATGGTAGCTAACTTGTTCGACTTTGTCTTTATTCAATAGATAGTATTATGATTGATGTAGACTCTCCAAACACTTGATCAAAATGGTATTCATATTGGAAACAGTGGTGCACATCAAATAGCTAGTGCACTACAACACAACACAGTATTTTTTGACTAGTTTGAATCTCTTTTACTATTACATTTCGGTTATTTTCGACATAGACACTAACTATACTTCATCTTTGTCAGAACGAGATCGATGATGATGAAGTCCAATATTTTGCATATGCATTAAAAACGAACAAGGTAATCACATATCCATTTTATTGCTTCAAAAAACAATGTTTACGTTAACTTTTTACAGATACTTAAAACACTTCATCCTCTTATGAATCGAATTCAAGACAATACAGCACAAACCTTAGCTGATGTTCTGCTACACAATACAGTCATGTTCAAAATCTTCTCATCTCATTTTTCACACCCAGTTCTTTTCTCAATATAGACACTCACCATGCTATTTCTCAGTAATGATCAAATCGGAAATGATGGAGCACAATATTTAGCAAATGCATTACAACACAAAAAGATGATTTCCCATCTTGTATTTCATCTCTCCCATATTCATGTTAATTTATACACTTAGACACTTTCCACACTAACTCTTTATGATAACCAAATCGATCAACAATATATCGATGCTATCGATCAATATCTGAAGAGTAGTGCAACCAACAAATGAGACTCAGTGTTCCATCTTGAGTAAGTAATATATTGAGTAATATCTGTTCAAGTTAAAAAACAAACCGGCAATACATTCTATTTTTGATAGTTTGTTTCAATCCGTTCTCTCTATAGAAACATATACGGTAATTTAAGAACCAAAATAAAGTAATAAATACTTAAACGAAAATGAACTAATTCAATGAGTAATGCAATTATTCCTAAGTAAAAACATTGCAAAAGCTATATTCGATTAATTATTATATTAGCCTGGCGAATTCAAATATATAGCATATCAGCTTATGAAAATAATTCGAAAGATCTCTTTCTTTTCTACGATCTCATGCATTCGAGCAATATTGCTAAGATTGAAACACACAATTTATAGATAGTAGTGAACACTGACGTCCAGTATTATGAATTTGGTTCGAAATACAAAAATCTTCTCGAAATTCGCTCATCAGAATTCAGAACAAGTTCACCACTTGTATATTACGCAATCAAAATTTATCGAATATGATTAATATGAGAACCATCTCGAGAAAATTTCTCATTATCGTTTCTCTCAATGACTTACGATTATGTTTGACAATTTTTTCACGGATCATTAATATATAAAGCTACCTTTATGATTCACTTCATAGTTTTGAATGACTAACTCCAGAATGCGGACTGAAATTAGCGAGTTTACCTTCACGTGTAAATTAACTTCATCTATGAATTTTTGTCCATTATTAGGAAGATCCGATTCAAATGCCAAGAGTCATAAGTATTGTTTAATAGTTCGAAATTATAGGACGATGGCAATTCGGATGTATGTGCGTGACAGAATAAAGGACCAACATCTCACACTCTTCGTTGACAAACTTCATATTCAAAAATAAAACCACATCATAGAAATACAGCCGGTTACATTTTCAATTCTTAAACATAGGTGATAAGTTTGACAATCAAGTAAGTTCTCAATCGAATTTCACAGTAATGCAGTATGTTTAACGATTATATTGAGACTTCATAAAAATGATGAAATCAAAATAGACTCAACTGTTATTTTTCTCATTCATAACTATCACAATAGTCATTTTTCAAATACGATGACAATTTTGACTACATGAGCAAAGTTCACATTACAGAGATTAAGTTCACTTTTTAATAATTATTTACTTCTTAATGTAATTAAAGTCAGCAAATGATTGACATATGCAAGCAAATTTCCTCTTGTCAGCTAACAGAATGTAAGACATCTGAAGACGACGTTTCATATACCTTTGATCTTCAGTAGACGTATCTTTATTTAATACCAAAAAGAAATTCTGTTATAAGAGTAAAACTAAGTCATTTTGTTAAGCATAGGAGTATTTGAATGACGGTCTTCTTTTCCCATGGCTAACCATCTACTCTAAACAGTTACCTGAGATATTGACTATCAAGCAAATAGTTGTAGAAATAAATATTTGAATGAAACTTGTTTGCATGTGATTAGCAAAAATTGATTGTCCTGTGTTTGATTATGACATCGCTTTTGATATATAATCTCCTTTATTAGCAGGGTTTCATAATTGTAAAGATAAAAACTTACTTCTCATGTATATATGAGATGAGAGATGTAACAATCATCATTTCAATGATTCTTTTTTTTTATCAGATAACATTCTATTTATAGCTGACTGTAATGTGAAGTACGTCTGTAAGATTTATTTATTAGACTCATAGAGAGTCTAACGATAATCACATAATTATATAAAGGACAACAACGTGTGCTATTTATTTACGGAAGAAGAAAATGCTTGGACTCTTTTTTTAAAAAACACATAAGAAGCGTACGCTCGTAAATTTCAAACTAAACGATAGTTCACTTGAATAAGGCGATGAGAGCAAATGATTTAATTGATAAGTTTGTACGTGACTGAACTTGTCTGTTTGAGTTTTGAGAGCCAGCATCGTTCTTAGAAAATGTACGAAAGCATTTAAACGAAATATCCCGTTGCCGGAATAAGAATAATCTAACAAGAATTTTGAGAAAGATGCATGGATCATTTTTTTTAGTCAAACTATTTCAGTATGACAGTATGAATATGGGACGTGAGTGTGGCTGACGAGGGAAGGTTCCCAGGTGTTACGCTCCGTTTTGAATCGGACATATGCCATTTTGTAGAGCTCAGTGAGACTAGCAAAAGCTTAAACGGGTTCTTCCCCATGGGCCTTCGGAGTCGAGTTATGCCCTTTCTACTGAATTTTTGACCATTTTTTCGATATTGAGCAGTAAATCAAACAACAGAGTTTTTATCTGAAATTTTGCCCATAGATAGGTCTAATCATCTTTAGAATATCCTGAAAATTTCAGCTGAAAAGAATGTTCCTTTGCCGAGATACTGAATTATTAAAAAATCATCACTTTTACAGACAAGGCGCAAAAAGCCAACCTACTTGAATATCCAATATCTCGATAAAGGAACATTCTTTTCAGCTGAAATTTTCAGGATATTCTAAAGATGATTAGACCTATCTATGGGCAAAATTTCAGATCAAAACTCCGTTGTTTGATTTACTGCGCAATATCGAAAAAATGGTCAAAAATTCAGTAGAAAGGGCATAACTCGACTCCGAAGGCCCATGGGGAAGAACCCTTTTAAGCTTTTGCTAGTCTCACTGAGCTCTACAAAATGGCATATGTCCGATTCAAAACGGAGCGTAACACCTGGGAATCTTCTCTCGTAAGCCCGATTAATTGAATATAGTTTCAGCTAAAAAGCGATATATTACGTGGAAATTTTCCCTCGTTAGTATCTCATAGAGGATGAATAATGAAACTTTGTGTAAAATTGCTTATGTCAAATATCACTATCTGCAAATGGAATAATACAATAATTGATGAATTTCAATCTTTTATAGAATTACTTACAAGTGATTTAAATGTAATAGTTTCTTGTGGTGGATTTTCATCATGTTTTTCTCCGACTAAATGATTTTCATTATCCATTATTAATCTGAAAATAAATAAAATAATTTTTTTTTAATATTCTGAACATAGAGTTATTGTTTTTATTATTGTTTAATATCGAAATATATTTGATTAAGTTTATCTATTGAAATAAGTTTTCTTTACTATTAATATAATAAATTGGATTTAAATCATTTTTATAAAAACGTAATTTTGTATGTATTATCCAATAATCAATAGCATAAGAAATTTCTGAACAAATAGTTGACAGACTTATTTCATCTGGAATATATTTATATATAACGTTCGTTAATAAATAATTCACATTTTGAAGCTAAGAACAGGAAAGAAAAAAAAATACAACACATGAAAACGAAATTTTTTCGAATAGAAGAACCGCGG
The DNA here is from genome assembly GCA_905329745.1 of Rotaria sp. Silwood2. NCBI lineage: Eukaryota > Metazoa > Rotifera > Eurotatoria > Philodinida > Philodinidae > Rotaria > Rotaria sp. Silwood2. The sequence continues at coordinate 6,319 of CAJNSZ010000742.1, read as the reverse complement.
GCGTGTAACTCAGCGGTAGAGTGTTCGCTTTGCATGCGAAAAGTCTTGGGTTCAAACCCCAACTCGTCCAGTTCTTTTTTTAAAGAAACTTACATTGAAGAATATTTTTCGCTTGTTCATTAACCGAATGTAGTTGTTTATTTTGTTTTTGATCAAACCGAAGAAATGAACATTTACCTAATAGAGGACTTTCATCATTATTCATTTCATCTAGGGCAGGATCTAATGGTTGATTAAAAAATACTACCAATCGATTGTTGTGTTATAAGTTCAGTTTCTCTATTAGGTTTTCGTTTTTTAGGTGAACAAGGCATGAAAAAAAAATTACAATAAATTAAAGTTCGAAATAGAACGATGATAGATTGAATGTGTAGAAAATGGAGTGCATTATTTCATAATTATAGTGTTGCTTTATTATTATGACTCATTTATCAATATGGGTTGGATAATATAGATGAACCAGTTAGAATATTGAATTTAGAGTAGATACTACTATCAATATTTCTAATAAAAAGGTAAAATTGTTTTTAAAGAATATCATGCATGTTATATGAATACGGAACACTTTGATTTATAGATGTCACTAGTTGACATGCACCATAAACTTTAAAATTCTCACTTTAAGACTTTTTTGTTACCAATTTATTTTTCATCGTACTCACAAAGGTGTCAGTTATACTTCTTACGTAGATCTAATAGATATTTAACGCTCAGAAGTGTCGCGCTCAATCTTGAAAAATTTTTGATTTTCTTCTACGAAGTTCTAGCTCTTTATTGTTTTTTTTGCAGGCTCACTAGTTCTGAAAAGAAGTTCTATCTCCTGAGTCAATAATCCCCAATCCTGGCAACATCGTGACACCCCTGTTGACGCCGCATATCAATTGATTTGTTTGTTGTCATTACATATTGTTGCCATCGATATTAGGATTTTTATTGCATTAGATGATAAAATAACTTATTCTAAGAAAACAAAGCAAATTATTTCAAATCCACACTATTAAGATATATTCTGATTTTAATAAGTTATAAACATCAATTTGAAGATTTATTCTAGTCAATCGAGATTAACAGAATTCCCATGAGCCTATCAAGTACCATGCTAATACACGCGGCATTCGGTTAAAAAAAAATAGTTTCTTTGTTATGCGCATTCAATATATCGATGTCTAAAACCACTAATCCGAATATTTCAGCTTTCAATAGCTTTTCTTTGAAAAGTTAGTCAAAACCGACTTTATACTATTATCATATCCTTACGAGAAAAAAATTACCCTGTAAAAAAGTTGTGCTTGTTTTCTTTTCAAGAAATCATTAAAAATTTTTTTTTTAAATAAATTATACGAAGAGCTAGAGAATTAAAAACTGAAGAATATGTACTATTTCAATATAAAGTTGTATTGACCGACTCAAATTTTACAAGACCAATAGAAGTGAAAAATAATTGTTTCTATAAGTATAAAATGTTCATTTGATAATAATCTATCTCCTATTAGAGTTCAAAAACAAAGAGTTTCACACTGAGTTTTATATATGCAATGCAACTTTTTATTCTTTACCAAATGGTATGTTCGGAGCGAGCTGAGGGTTCACATTTCTCTCTTGTATAACATTTTTTGATGATTTTGTAATAGAAAAATAAAACATTTTTAGCAGTTTTCATGGTCGTGACACAATTAAACACAACATTCGCAATCAGCGTCAAAGTCTACATTAAGTCAGACACATTTAAAGAAATTTTGTCTTGCGGAAAACTGTGCCCTGGAAGACTAGAGGTGAATATTTTATAGTAAAAAAAATCTCAAAAATGTATTTGACTTGATATCGTGTTTAATTGTATCATGGTGATAAAAACTGCTAAAAAGTGCTTTTTGTTTCTATGAAAAAATTGCTATATAAGGGACAGATGTGAATTCTCATCTCGCTGTGAACCTACTATTTTGTAAAGAATAGAAACTTGCATAAACTCAGCTTAGAATTACTCCCATTCCGAATCTTGATGAAAGATATATTGTTATTTCTCATAGAAAGAACCATTTTTAATTCATGTTACTCTCATAAAAACATGAGTCAATTGACATTATATTATATTGAGATAAATCATAGTATAATTCATAAAAAATTGTAAGTGATTGGTTAAAACGGTAATAAACACAACTTTTACAGAGTATTGTTTTTAGTTTGTCTGCAATAGTTATAAAGATTTAATATCTGAGTGTCATTGTTCAACGTGCAATAAATTTCTGACAATCGATTATAAAAACAGCTGTTAATAGAGAAAACATAAAATTCTAATTTTATGAGAAAATTATTTCAAATGATAAACCTATCTTGTATTCGAACTCTATGCGTAAGGCTGATATTTGGGATGATGTTGTTTCTTTTGTAGATATAACTTTTTTGTCAGATATCTTCATAAAGTCAACAAACATTCATGACGTGAAATAAATTTTTAACAAAAAATAAATTTATTTTAAACAACATATTTATATTTTTATGTATCAATATATAGAACAGGATTTGAATGGTATTTGACTGTAGCAAATAATGTAGATATTTCTGATAGTTTCTTCTCTTTTCCTTGTATATTCCATCTTTCAATAAGTAATAATGTTTTTCTTCGTTCAATTACAATACATATAATTGTTGATATGATACATAAAACTGTTATTGAACTTAGTATTATATGTGCATAAAGAACAATCTTATTAATTGGTAAATGAATAAGAATAAGAAATAATCGAGCAAGAAATTCTAAAAGAAATCCCACTGCCCAAATACTTGTTATCATATAACATGACATACGAAATGATGAACAATTTTTATATATCCATTCATATACTTGTGCTACTTCTTGTTTATTTGATAATTGTTTTATTGAAACTTCTTCTTGAAGTTCTGAATATTGACTATTGATTTGTATTTGTTCATCACTAAATATATTTTCAGATAATCCAAGTTCATCTCGATTTGTTGGAACTAAATCTAGATACATATAATAAGCAAGTGGACGTAAACGACAACGATGATGACAACAATGAACTGGAATTAATGTTACAGCAAAAATAATTGAAAGAATAAAAGTAACAAGAGATTTTTCTAATAGAAGTATAATTGCATTATGTGTAATAATAGCTACAACAGCTGAAATAGCAAAAGTAACAAAGACAATAAAACCAAGAGCATCAAATGTACAACACCATATTGCTTTGAAAATAACCATAAATAATGGTGGCGTACCTGCAGCTAATAGTGCATAAACAGGTTTAATATATTTTTGTAGAAGAAAATAAATAACAAGTGGAAGAATAATATCAACAAGAATAGTTATGAGAAAATGTGGAATATGATGTTTAAATGTATTCCAAATGGAAAATTTAATTTTTCGAGATATTTGTAGTTGTTGATCAGGTAAAGAAGATAATTCATTTGTTGAAATCATTGAAAAATGAATTTTCTATATTGTAATCTAAATAAAATAAAAAACAGAAGTTTTTTTTAAAGATTTATGTTTTAAATTTAATTAAAATCTAGTTTTATCTTAACAAACGCCGACCAAAAAAGAAACGAAAAAAATTTTTAACCTTATATTTATTTTTTGTCCTCGAATTTCACCTGACTCATAAATAATATTAAATCGTCATTGATATATTTCTATCTCGAAAATTTGATTTTATCTGTGATATATGGTTATTTTTGTATAATTTTCTTTTCAATGACAAACCTCAGAACTCAATAAAGAACTACATTATTGGTAACTGATGATGTATGTTAATTAATACGAAATAAATGGTAATTTCCATGATGAATAACAATGATGATGATTAATGAGTCATAACAACACTTGTTGTACGACAACATGTTTTGGTCCACTAGTTTTTCTTTTGACGAAAAAAAAATATATATATAAACACAAACCACAATATATACTTCGATGTCTACAACAAAAAGCATGATTTTAGATAGTTATCAGTATTATTATTCATATCCATTCATAACTTTAATTTGGTTTGATTTCATAATTGACAAAAATCATTCGTATAAATATATGAAAATAATAAAAATATGTTAAAGAAATCTGTACAATGAAAACCTTGAATATAATCAAGATAATAATAACAGTAAACAAGAAATTATTATCAAAAGATTATCTCAAGAGTTGTAATAAATTGAGCAAATTTTTTCCTGTAAAAATTGAAATATTATTATCAATTATCATTCATAAATCATACAAAATAAAAGTTTTTATTTCTATTTAAATCATTTAGAATATAGTAATTCATAAACGTCTAATAATTACAAAAAACAAATTACAAGAAACTAAACTATTACTATATGAATACAAGTTTTGATATGTACTCATGTAAAAAATAGTCTTCGATACTCACAAATAATGTTTGTTGTTTTTTCAATGACTATTTATGTAAAAGATAAAAAAAAAATCATACGTCTGTACATGGGCTTCTCTTTGGCTGACTTTTGCATTTCTGTCTATCGTTCGAATGTTTTATTGACGGGAATGCTACAATATATATTATGCAAACTGCATACATACGATTGTTGTGAGGAAGAGTGACGACAAATATTGTCATAAATCATAATAAACGATGGTTGGTTAACTTCATTTTTTTTTTCTTTTTCTTATACACACTATTTTTCTTGCATTTAAAATGCCTCGTGTACTCTCTCTCTCTCTCGAATTTTTTGTTGTTCTGTTTACTATCAGAAAAATAAAGCATAGTATCAATCAAAATGTTGGTTTAACGTGTTAAAATATGAATGTCAATATAATCAATGCATAATAGACGATGAAATTTTATTTAAAACAATCTTATTGTTAAATCGATACGATGTATAATTGTCTAGATAATACATAGAATAAAATTTCGTTTGAAAAGCGAAAGATATTGACTTTGATTAACTCGACATTTATATAGTTTCGCAAATACACATTTCTTTTTGTTTGATTTATTTACGATTATTTAGTCAAGGACATTTGATTTAGTTATTATTCGATTGATGACAATGTATGGATATTTTGTATACGAAACAAAAAAAAAACACTTCGTTTCATACAACAAATTGTCTGTATGATCTTCATAGGTATCTTTAGGACAAAATAATCACTTCAGGGTGATCCTCTTGTAGCCCACTTCTTTTTCTCTGTAAGAGAACAGTTACTTGATTTTTAATTAAAAATCGAGAGATTGATATTTTTCAAATAGCTTAAAAATACTTCTGAAATTTTATATCAGATACTTCAAAAAAAAGATCTTAGCCTGATTGAACAAAGATCGAGATCATAAGTAGGTCTGATGGTTTTTGAAGGTCTCTTGAGAAGTTCTCGAAGACCTTGTTTTAAAATTTTTTTTTCGAACATAAAAAAAAGGAAATTTTGGTTAGAATAATCAATATTAAGATAAATGCATAGGAAAATTGTCCGATACCTAATCTGTTATAAGTGACATGATTTGTTTTTTTTTATTCAGCACCTTCTTTTGTGAGAATTTTTCAGTTTGGTTTCAGTATAGAGAAAACTATTCTATAATTTATTCGTATTACATCTAAAATAATTCTTCAACATTCATCTTTTCAATTCACCTAGTTAATAACTAGCACTTTTTTTGGATTATCTCTTTTGAATTATGTTCTGATTTCTATGGTTTATCAGATCATTTTTCTCTAAAGTATAGAATATTTTACTGTAAACTTGAGTTTCGATCCTGGCAATTTTTTTTATCGTTCAATCTAGAATACTCTGCGAACATTTATTCTACATATTTCATTTTTATTTTGATTGAAAGAACATGTCAAGATTCTGAACATGATAAAGTTCCTTTTTTTGAATTAAGCTTTGTGGCTATTACATAAAAGAGTTCTTTTTATAATCTACACTCATTCAAAAAGAACCTTTTCATGCCTTACATCTTGACATGTTCTCTCAAGCAAAAAAAGTTAAGTATGAAAAACGAAGGTCCACAGAGAATTTTAGGTTATCAAATGAGTGATTTTTAACCTTGTTTTGTTGAATATCTCCTCAACACGTCATGGTTAGAGGATCGAGAAATTTATCATACTCTCTCCGCTACAGCCTTAATATATCCTAAAAATTTCATATAATTTCAATTTATTTGATCGAAGATTGAATTTTGAGAGTAAAACTTTAAACATGTATCAACGATATTTTTCTATTTAATTATGTGCTATTATTATGTCTGTACGCATCGTTTAAGTATCAAATGATTGTACATGAATGCAAATTTACTGAAGAAGTTTTTGATTTTTTTTTAAAATTCTTATTATGCAAAAGCGAGAATACAGA
>CAJNSZ010000741.1:39018-54003 GCA_905329745.1 Rotaria sp. Silwood2 | reverse complement strand
GGGTCAATTTTTTACTCTCTAATCACCCTCCGGGGTATATAAACAGAAGCCTAATCAAAACAACTGTTTTATTGGTTATTCAAGGGTCTTTTTGTCGTCAAACGACATTTAATAAGTTTAACACTTCCTTTACATCACCAACATAGTTTTTTGAGTAAATTAATTTTTTCACCGGTCCTTCAGAGGGACTAGAGAGTAAAAAATTTACCCTAAAAAGCTGCAGAAAAAATTTCAAACACACATAGATCGACTAAGTTTTTTATACTGACTTCAAATTTAAGATTTGTTTGAAGGCAAATGCGAATTAATGTGGTCGTCGAATATCAGTCAAAAATGACACAAATTGGGTCTTAAGAAAAGTGAGCAGAGAAAAGTGCTTTACGAGACATCAAGTTTCAAGTTGTAAACGGCTGGTCAGAAAGAACACATTAAATTACGTATTCGGCAAAAAAAATTTCGATTGTGCATTTGTATAAACGATAACCTCTAACAGGCAAAAAATCACTGGTTCAAGCAATATGATCAGATCGAGGTGGTATTCGGTATTTATCGATAAAAAAAGTTTTCAATATCTAAAACGTTCTTACACATTCTAATGGAGAAAAAAAATTTGCATCGAATGAGACTATTTTCAAAGAACCAAGATTTTAAAGGACTTTCAGGACGAAAATTATGTTTTAGAACTTTCCGAAAGTATTTCAGATCTTTCTTTCACTGTAAAAAAAAATAGGAACTTTACGGAACCTGAAAAAAAGGTTCGGTAGATGACAAAAAGCTTGCAAATGTGTTCAAAGTTTCAAAAAAAGAATAAAAAAATACACAGAACCTTTAAAGGATCTTACCGTGTACTCAAGTGAAGATCCTTTTTTCTTCGGAACCCTTTTAAGTTCCATAGACCAAAAAATAGGTTTTGTAGGAAAATACAAAACCTTTAGAGTTTCGTACTGGGTCTCCAATGAAACTATTATATTTAATACGAAACTCTAAAGGTTTCGTATTTTCCTAGAAAACCTATTTTTTGGTCTACGGAACTTAAAAGGGTTCCGAAGAAAAAAGGATCTTCACTTGAGTACACGGTAAGATCCTTTAAAGGTTCTGTGTATTTTTTTATTCTTTTTTTGGAACTTTGAACACATTTGCAAGCTTTTTGTCATCTACAGAACCTTTTTTTGAGGTTCCGTAAAGTTCCTATTTTTTTAGTGTTCTATCCGACCAGTTTTCAAAAAAAAGTGATATTTCTAACCAACACACTTAACTCTATCAACCTATAAGAATTTCTAATAAAACGGCGGCAAATTTTTCTTTTGATGCCTGAGAGGTATCTCAGGTATAATATATTGAATTCTGATAAAATATAAAATAAACTTCTGAAAAATAGTCAGGAAGGAGTGCTAATTCTCAGGCTAATAAAATTAGGTTGAGAATTTTGAGATACGATGTCCGTAATTTGACACACCTCCGTTCACGGGGTTTCTAAAGCTTCTCAAACACTTCTACAGTCTCGAAGTCTATTGAAGTCTTCTGAAGTCTCATGAAGGCTCGTGAAATCTCTTGAAGTCTTCTGAAGTCCTGTGAAGTCTCAAAAACCTTTTGAAGTCATTTGAAGTCTTTTAAAATCTTCTGAAATCTTCTGAAGTCTTTAGAAGTCTTTGAAAAATTTGAAGTCTCTATGCTTGAAGTCACTTGAAGTCTCGTGAAGTCTTTTGAAGTCTTGAAGTCAGCTGTTTTCCCCTTGATCTGGACAATAGTAATTCGTGCCTAGTATAAGGTGCGATTATAAAGGAAGATTTTAATGCTACAGTGAAGGAATGAAATAGCCCACCAACAGATAGAAGAGGAGCTAACGTGAAAGAATGGATACAAGAGAATAGTCTCTATTACATACCATCGACTTCCCTACATCAAAACGCTACCTATATACTATAGATTTATCATTCTCGAATATCGCTGCAATTTCAAGTGAAACGTTTCTTTTTGGTACCAGTGATCATTGGCCGATGATGCTCTCATGTAAGAATATTTGTTTAACACCAACAACATTTTCCCCACATAGATTGGAAAACCTTTGAAGCTGTAATCGTGTTACTTCAAACATTTTGGATGGAAAAACAAAAAAAAAATAGTGTAGGTGAATGGTATAAATTTTATATTTGCTTTATCACGTCTGTAAGGAACAGAATGACACAGTGTAAACAAAGAGAAAAAGACTTATATTTAATTGAGTAATAAAATAATATAAATGAGCAATAATTAAATTTAGCAATAATTATACTGAATGAACAATAATTTATTTAAATTAAAAGTAAATTCTATATATAAGGTAAAGTTTATATAAAACGGGCAATATGAATTCATTTATTTATAGAAATACGTATTTTTTCAATTTTATAAAATAAAATATGTAATTTATACAAAGGGCTCAATTACAACGTGTAGCGCAGCATATTTCTGATAGTGAAAGTGACAATGATATGGAACTGGAGTCTTCTAATCATAGTGAAGAGGTTAAAAAAACACAATAGACGAAAATGGATTCCAATATGCACATACAATAATAAAGATGATGCTATTAATAAAATAAAAAATGATGGTGTATGGAGCAAAACTCATACAAATATAACCAACGAAAGAAAACGGGTTTATTAGAGATGTAATCAAATAAAACGACGCGAAAAACAGTGTCCAGCTAGTATTCATCTTTGATATCATAATGAAAATGAATGTGTTACAATGTATGAAACAGGAGATGATCATTTACATCAAGAACCAAAATCAACTGACATAAATCAACAATAAAAAAAAAAGTAATAGACGAGCTATTCAAAATGAAAGTCAAGCCGAAACGTATACTGGAAATATTAGAGAAAAAGGTTTACCTGTTCTTAAAAAACAGCAATTATCCAATTATTTGACATCGTTAAGAGAAAAATTGTATGGTACTTCAAAAGTATAAGTTTAGGCAAATTGAAAGCTTGGTGTCAACAAAATTCATTTATACCTGATGACGATGATAAACCTTGGGTACTAAAATATCAGATTGAATATGAAGATAAAATTAATGATGATGACGAGGGGAATAAATTTTGATTCTTTGTTACAGCTGGAAGATTATTATTCAACGCAACTATTTCAAATAAAATTCAAGCTGAAGTAGCCTACCAGTTCATCTGGCAAGGATTTGCTTGTCTGATAATTGGGACAACTGATATGATCAAACAATTTCACCCCATATGGATACGCTGTGTGGTCAAATGAAGAAGAAAAAGATTTTAAATTTCTATTTATGTATATTCGTGATGATCTACGTGATTTAAACTTGCAAATGAATGAATAAAATTTAGTACTAGTTGCAGATGGCTCTGAAACTATTAGAAATGCATTTTCAAAAGTATTTGGAAGGGATCATAGTATTGCAATTCGCTGAGCTCATATGCGGAAACGTGAAGAAAAAAAGTTATGCTTAGTAGAAGATAAAAATTTAGATACTGAAATTATGAATGACAGTGATACATTACAACTGTCGAAAAATAAAAACATGTTTGAAATTGCTACAAAACTATTTAAAAAAAAGTGAAAGAACGAAGAAAGATTTATTCAGTATTTCTCATACGAATGATTAGAATAAAAAAACGGTTGGTATGAAGGTTTAGAAATGTATATTTCAAGCACAAATAATGCTCTAGAGGCAACAAATCGTGTCATAAGGGATGAAGATACAATAAGAAAATGATTAGTATTATCAAGATTTGCAGTTGTTGCATTTTCAATAGTCATAAAGTGGTGAAAAGAACGAAATCCCCGCTAATGTCAATTCAAGTAAGTTCGAATATCGATCATCAATCACATTATCACACTGGACCGATGGATACAATTGGGTTAAGCTCAACAAACAGGTTATATCTGTTCCAAATAGCGGTACAATAATATATTATTTGCCTGCTGATGAAGAAACTACAATAACAGATAAAGAAATAAAACGGTATGAAACTTGCAGGTTTAATTCATTTGACACATAAAAGTCCGTCTACTTCAACATACAGGGTGTCTCATAATTATAAGACCCCCACTAAATTTCCATAAAAGTAAAGATTAATTCAACTAAAGAAAGTTTCATTTCTAATCTTATGTCACACCTATAGACATCTAGTAGTACTCTATCATATACCATATTGGTTTCAATTTAGTCGGTTACCATTGGTGAATAAATTCTAAAAAATTTGAATCACTGTGTCTCACAATTATAAGACCCCCCTCCTCCCATGATATAAAAANAGTACCTGAATGGTCGAATTTCAAACTGAAATTTTGCCCATAGATAGGCCTTATAAGCACTTGAAACTCCCTAAAGTTTAAGCCAGAACAAACACATCCTTATCGAGATATTCACATTAAAAAAAACGCCTGTTGTGATCTGTGTTTCAAAAAAGAGACATTTTCATGAAAAGCTGATATCTCGATAAGGATGCGTCTGTTCTGGCTTAAACTTTAGGGAGTTTCAGGTGCTTATAAGGCCTATCTATGGGTAAAATTTCAGTTTGGAATTCGACCATTCAGGTACTCAGCAGAATCTTAAACCCATAAGCCAAAATCGAGTAAAAAGCCCATAACTTGACAACAGAAGGCTGGAAAACCAAACCTTTGTAGAATCTTTAATTGCTCATTAAGGTCTATCGTTTGAGCACATGCCCGGCCCAAAAGCGGTTTGACAGTTGGGGACGTTCCCTCGTGAGAGAATAATTTTAGTGGGAGAACGTTGGATGTGGGTGTGGGCGAGTGTCGATGAGTGCTAGATTAAGAGTCTACTCTCACCCATATCCATCTGATGGTGTTCAAGTCCATTTTCGTTGTGGTTTCTATTGGAGTCTCGTATTGCATATGTAGAAATTGAGTGTTGTTACGAATTCAAGGAGACGTTCTCCTCTTTCGTACCTATTGCCGTATCCGTTTTTTTCCATCATCTGTCTTCAATCTGTATTATCGGTACCAACTTTTGCATTCGAGTCGCCTCTTTATGATGACTGCCTTTTCTGTGTATTTTTGTTAGTGCGTCCTCAAGAATGCTGTAGAACGCTTCGATATCCTCATCAGAGGTTGCGGATGTGGGTGCGTATGGGGAAGTAGCCAAATATCGGCAAAAAGTTGTCCACAGTGAAACGATCGACAGAGAAATGTCGAAAAGCAAAATGTCGACACAGGAAAACGTCGACAAAGGTAAATGTCGATAATTAAGAAAATAACAAAATTGAACTTATTTTAAATTATTTTTAATAATTAATTAAGTTTATTGCTAATACACATGAGTAGGTGAAAAAATGCACATGAATAAAAAAAAATGATATTCATATAGTCCTGTTATATATCATCATGCATGTACATATATTGATTTATTTTAACTTCATTTCAATCAGTAATGACAGTTCATGATGATATTCGAAGAGTTTGATTATTTCGTTGTTGTAACATTGTTTGAGTTGATCGAGATTATTTTGCATGACACATGTTTTCTGTGCAATTTTATTTAACTTGCCGGAATTAGCGTGGATGAGCAGCTGTTTAACCCTTTCGCGTCGGGTGTCCCATATATGGGACGGCTAGGTTTTTCACTATAGGCTCGTATTAATATGACTCCAAGTACAATTTTACACAAGTATTTGAGGAGTTCTATCCATGAGAAGGATAGAAAGACCAATAATGATGATGATGATTTTACAGTAAATATGTATTTTTAAATGCGAAGCTTTTAAAGCTGTGTTTCGTCTGTCTAAAAGATTGAAAGCAGTAGCTTGTTAAATCGGTGGGGCTTGTCCTTGTGCGTTTTGTCTCCAGTTCTCCTATCCATCAGTATCAAAGTATAGCGCGCTCACACATGTATTCCATTCACATTTTCTTTTGTTGTTTTTACACGCATGATATTGCATAGCTCGTTTACTCCTTCTAGCTTGTTCGAATGACGTCATTTTTCTTTATAGCTCTGTTCTTTGTATTAGGGATACATAATTTCTCTCTAATGCTTTCTAGAAAGCTCTCTTCCATTCCATGCATTTGAATATATATATATACACGTATATACATCTATTGATTGATACAATAAACCAGTGCATATTTCATATAAAACCATATTTTTAACATAACAATTGGTGAGCACAGTAAACTGCACCATATATATTTGATTATTATCTCGTATCTGAAATTCGTGTTCTTTCCCATAGGATGGCTTCTCGTCGACGCTTACCTGAGCATGAAGCTTCGGAAATTTGGGCAAATACCGATTCTGAAAGCGAAAGTTACTTGGAGACGAATCTCGATCTTGATGAGGCTGATGACTCTGAATCGACGGATATTGATGAGCCTTCGCATGAGAACTTCTCTCGAACTAATCGTTTTACTACAAGACATGACCTATCTTCTGCAAACAGAGAATGGATTCAAGGCGATTTTGCACCATCCCTGTATTCCTTCGACTCTTCGCAATCAGGAATGAATCGGCGTTTACCTTATAGCTAACTTCAAAATTCTGTCCACTTTTTCAGACTTTTCTTTGATCAAAACCTAATAGAAACAATCGTAAGGCAATCAAGCATGTACCAATTGTAAACTCCTCAATCGTCATCTACTCACATGGCTTTCTGGATAGATGTTAGCGTTAGCAAACTGTATGTCTTCCTGGCAATGACAATACTTATGTCTCAAGTAAAGAAGCGCAAGATAAGAGAATATTGGTCCACTGATTCGCTCATAGAGACGCCGAGTTTTGGCACCATATTTGCCAGACTCAGATACGCTTCTCTGTTACGATATCTTCACTTTGTTGACAACGAAGAATTCTCTACCAGCGATCGTTTGTCAAAGTTAGGGTCAATCCTGAATGATCCGAAAAAGAAATTTAGTAATACCATGTATCCATATCAAAATCTAGTGGTTGATGAAAGTCTGGTGCTTTGGAAAGGTCGACTTGACTTCAAACAGTATGTCCCGTCTAAGGGAAGCCATTTTGATATCAAACTTTACGTGCTTGTGATTGACATCCAGGTTTCATCTTAGATTTTATAGTCTATACTGGATCATCAACATCTATAGTGCGTTATGAAACTGATCAAAAAATACCATTATAGAGGTCATAATTTATACGTTGATAACTAGTATTCCAGTTCTGCACTATTCGAAATATTGCACCAAAAGAAAACAGGGGATTCTGGTACTGTGAAAGTGAATCGTTGTGATTTATCAAATTTCCACGCCTTCGAACTCAGCCAGAATGAACAGGTTTTTTTCCCTACGGACATACTTTTGGCTCTCAAATGGAAAGACAGAAGGAACGTGCATATGATTTCAACTATTCACGGGACAGAATTGACAACTACCGAAAAAGTAGATTACCAAACAGGTGGTCGAATTGCGTCACCCATTTCTGTCCAAGACTACAATGAAATTAGGAGACTTGCCGATAAATCTGACATGCAAATGTCGTTTTCCGAGTCTATCCGCAAATCGTTGAAGTGGTACAAAAAATTCTTTTTCCATTTGCTTGATATCTCACTCTTCAATGCCTGTGCACTATACAAATTGCAAACTGAGGAAAAAACTGCTCTTTCCGACTTTCGACTGAACGTAGTTCAGGCACTTGTGGAAAAATTTGACACTCAGAAAATGGACAGTCGAGGCAGACCATCAATTGAGACTCCTGCCCGCATAACAGCACGACATTTTCCATCAAAATTGGAAAGCTCAAACGATGGGCGAAGGCGTTGCTTTGTCTGCAATCACACAACTCGTGATCCAAAGCACGAAACAAAAACCAGCTACGAATGCAAAGAGTGCAATGTTGACTTATGCGTAGAACCATGTTTCGATGCCTATCACACGTTGAAACACTTTTAATAAAAATTATATTGTAAAAAGCTGATGTCATTCAGTCACGGACTTTTCAGCGATTGAGAAAGCTGTTCTTGCTTCCAGACGCACGAGCTTTTCACATACTGTAAGAAAAACTATTTTTCCACTAGATACGGACACATTTCCTACTAAAGAAAAACCTAGCGTGAAAGGATTAAGTGACAAAGAAATGTTAAAATAATAGTTGTTTTGAAAAATTATTGGTTTTTAGATTTAGGAAAAAAAGGAAGCAGATGATGAAGAATTTTATCATGATTTTTTTACTTATCTCTTCATTTCAATTTTCAACGTCAAATCAAAAGCGAAATCGATATTATTCAAGACACTTGCGAGAAATTATTGATCTTTTGAAAAAACAATTAGAAGAAGAAATTTTAATTAATTATAACATAGGAAATAACAATGATGATTCACAAGAATCAGAAAATTATGAAACTGAAGTTGATCTTAATGATCAGGTTAATATTGAATTATGGAATAAATTAAATGAAGAAGATATGAATAAGATGCCAGAAATTAATGATTATTCAAATGAAACTGTTGCAATGCACTGCAATGGTTAAAATGGTATCTTCGCATAGCAGAACGATATGATCAAGTAAGATAAGAAGCATAGTTTCATTTTATTTATTATTTTATTCTATTTAGGTAAATATTCTTCCCTTTTGGAATTATGCAACACATATTACTGAAGAAAATCAAAAAGCAATAACAGCTCAAAGTCTTGTTTCAGCACCATTTAGTCGTTTAGTATTATCGACAGCAAAATAATTTAATGACTATATGAAATATTCAAAAAATGTTGATTTAAAACGTATATTTGGGCGTTTAGCAGCAAGCATATTTAGTAATAATGATGACGATGTAAGAAAAACTTCTGAGTTATATGGTCAATTGGAAGGTATTTATTCAACAGCAAAAGTTTGTGGATCAAATGATGATAAAAAAATGTTATATACTTGCACCATATTTAGAACGGTTAATGCAAATTGAAAAAGATTATGATCGTTTAATGTGAGCATGGAAAGGTTGGCATGATGGATCTGGAAATAAAATTCGTCCAGCTTATTTATCTTATATTGATTTATTAAATCAAGATGCGAAAGCAAATGCATACCATGATCTAGCTGTAAGTTTTTTTGATTCGAATAAATTGTGTATTATATTAATATTTCTTGTCGAATTACATAGTTTATTTAACAGTAGTGAGAGATAACAATAGGTCTCTATTGCCCGACCTGGTCTGGAGAGCGAACCAGGCTGACTGATGCTTCTCTTGTTTTAAACTTACTAAAAAGGGGACATTTCTGAATAGTAAGTCACTCTTTGAGTCGAACCTATGCACACTTGAACAATACCGTGATTCCTCTTAGAAACAGCAGAAAAAGTAATTTTTCCAGTTTCGACTTGAAACTTTCCATAGAAACACTCCTCAGCAAGAAAAATTTATTGTGAAAGTTTGAAAGACTTTGATTGCACCTATTCTGAAATAAGAACATTGGAATTTTACTATTTTATATGAGTAGCGTGAAACACATGCTTTTACCATAGCTTTATCTCAAGATGGAATTAATCCAAGATTTGCAACATTTACAATAAATTTTTCTTACTAAGGTCTGTCTCTATGCAAACTCCTAAATCTAAATTCAAAACTTTAGTTTTTCTAGTAGCCCCGAGAACGATGTCTGTGCAAAACACAAGTTTCAAAGATCTTGACAACTATGTTTTCTCATTATTCGGACAGTTAAATGTAATTGAAGAGGATCACAGCTAGTTGGTTAGAGACTGAACTAGATACTCTTTACAGATATATCGTTAGAATCTTATTTGTGACTCACGACTAGTTAACTGTCAACAAATACCTGAACAAATCAAAAAGACTTATATTTTTATTCAGCAATAAAAAATTGAAATGAGCAATAATCAAATTTAGCAATAAATATATTGAATGAGCAATATATATATTGAATGAGCAATATGTATAATGAATGAGCAATAAATATACTGAATGATGAATAATTAGATGGAATGATCAATAATTAATTTCAAGAAAACATAAATGTATATAAAAGGGGCGATAATAATTCGTTTGTCTACAACAATAAGTGTTTTCTCAACTTTATGAAATACTATATGTAATTTATACACATGGCTCAATCGCAAAGTGTAGCACACTATATTTCTGATTCTGAAAATGACATTGATATGGAAATTCAACCTTCTGGTAACACTGAAACAGTTAAAAGAAAACAGCAAAACAGGCGAAAATGGGTACCATTATGCACATATAACGATAAAGATGATATTATTAATAAAATCAAGAACGATGGTATATGGAGCAAAACATATACCAATATCACAAGCGAAGGAAAACGGGTTTATTATAGATGTAATCAAGTCAAATGGCGTGGGAAACAATGTCCAGCTAGTATTCATCTTTTTATACCATAGTGAAAATGAATGTATTACAATGTACAAAACAGAAGATGATCATTTACATCAAGAATCAAGATCTATTGGCATAAACCAACAATCAAAAGAAGTAATATGCGAGTTATTCAAAATGAAAATCAAGCCAAAACGCATGCTAGAATTATTAGAAGAGAAAGGTTTACCTGTTCCGAAAAAACAACAATTATCGAATTATTTAACATCATTAAGAGAAAAATGTTACGGTACTTCAACTATTAGCTTAGGTGAACTCGAAGCTTGGTGTTAACAAAATTCATTTATACCTGACGATGATGATAAGCCTTGGGCATTAAAATATCAGATTGAATATGAAGATGAAATTAATAATGACGATGATGATGATAATGTTAGTAATGATGATGATGATAAAAATAAATTTCGATTCTTTGTTACAACTAAAAGATTATTATTTAATGCAAGTATTTCAAATAAAATCCATGTTGATGCCACTTACAAGTTAATCTGGCAAGGGTTTCCTTGTTTTATTATTGGAACAACTGATATGATCAAATAATTTCATCCATATGGATTTGCTGTATGTTCTAATGAAAAAGAAAAAGACTTTGAATTTATTTTTAGCTGTATTTGTGATGGTTTACGTAATTTAAATTTGCAGATGAATGAACAAGAATTAGTACTTATTGCAGATGGTGCTGAAGCTATTAGCAATGCATTTTCAAAAGATTTTGGAACAGACCATAATATTGTTATGTGTTGGTTTCATATGCGGAAACGTGTAGAAAAAAAGTTAAATTTAGTCGAAGATAAAGCTTTACATAATGAAATTATGAATGATATTGAAACATCACAATTGTCAAAAAATAACAAAACATTTAACATTGCTACAAGATTATTCTAAAAAAAATGGGAGAAGCAAGAAATATTAATTCAATATTTCTCAAGTGAATGGTTAGAATCGAAAAATGGGTGGTATGAAGGCTTATCAATGTATGTTCCCAGCACAAATAATGCTTTAGAAGCAACAAATCGTGTGATTAAAGATGAAGATACATTAAGGGAACGGTTAGTATTATCAAGATCTACAGTTGTTATATTTTCTATAGTCAATAAATGGTCAAAAGAACGAAATCCTACTCTTATCAATTCAAAAATATTCGAATATCAACCATTAATAACATTATCACATTGGACTGATGCATACAATTGGGTTAAGCTTAACAAAGAAGTTATATCTATTTCCAACGATGATACAACAATATATTATTTGTCTGCTGGTGAAGAAATTACAATAACAGGTAAAGAAATAAAACGTTATGAAACTTGTAGATTTAACTCGTTTGACATGTACAAGTCCGTCTACTTCAATATATGGTGTGTATGCTTATCTAATAATGCAGAAAAATGGAAAGAAGCAACTTGCATCTGCCCATCATTCTTGAAAAATTATATTTGTAAGCACATCATTGGTATGTCCATTAGATTAAAATATTGCAAACCTCCACCTGAGGCAAAAAATGTAGCAATTGGTAAAAAAAAAAAGAAGCAGACCATCGAAAGCAAAAAAAGCTTTATTAGTACAATGATTAGTTATATATATTTCATTTTTTTTGTTTCTTGTCAATTGTAAATAAAATAATGTAGTTTTTCTCTTTTTTTGTTGCTCAAAAATGAAATTAATGTTGTTATGTAATAAATTATTTATTGCTAATTTAATATTATAATATTGCTCAAATTAAATTTTCTTATTGCTCAAAAGTTACTGCTAAATCGTATCTTAATTATTGCTGATTCCAATATTTTTATTGCTTAAATAAATACAAGCCAATCAAAAATATTGTTTGTGCTGCGCAAAATACGTTTTTTTTCCCATCAAACGCAAGTTATCTCAAGGATACTTTAGGGAAATTTTACTTTGAGTTGTTATAGAAAATTTATTGTTCTATAAAATCACGGGCTGCAGCAAGCTAGAACTTAAAAAAGTTAAAATATACAAGCAGCTTTAGAAATATGACACTTTAGGTCAGATGATATATTTTCTAACACCGTACATTCTCATGATTTGCTACAATATGTAGGAAGAGAAGCTGAGTGGGCATTCTGTAGAGCAAGCTTCATTCTACAAACATGTATATAAGAGAATTTTCTAATAATGCGAACTGAGACAGTTTTCAACAGAATACAAAAATGAACTACATGAATAATTCTGTACAAATGTCAATTTTGGTCTTCATAACACATTTGCTCTCATGGAATCGAATTAAAGTCAGACAAACATAATTCTGAATATATATTTAGAAAGAGCATAAAATTCTCATTTTAACTGACTACTTGTGATGCTCTTTTGCAGCGTGTCAGTGGACAAAAATCGAACAGGTACGTCGTGTAACGATTTTATAACTCATTAGAACTGGCGTATGACACTGAGAAAAATTCTCATAAGTTCTATTATTGTATTACAATGTGTCATTCTAGTTTCATTTATATATGCTTAATATACTTTCATGGAGATCATATAACGACACGGTTTCAAACCAAACCAAGAGAGAAACCAGCAGTAATACTTCTCATACAAAAAACATTAGGTTTACCGAAATATTTTTGAATATAGCACTGTTTCACGTAATCGGAAAAATGTAATTATAAAAGAACAAAATATAATCGGACATTCAACAAAAAGGTAAACGAATGTAAGTCGCAATAAATTCACATGAATAACATGCATTGTACTCATTAGCATATCTTACGCACATAGCATTGCGTGTGAATAAGATCGCTGTGATGAGTGTAATTAAAGTAAACTTGTTCCATGAGAGTATGAATGACAATGCGTGAAGGGATTAGATACATCTTTACAAAATTATATACTTGTGATGTCATCTTATGCTTTGAGTTATCCTAGGAAAAAATAGTATCAAATCACACATAGGCTAACAATTTTGTGTTAATCTAGTGCATAGTGATAGAACTAGAAAAAAAAATTGTAAGAAGTTGGAAGGATTCACCTCCTGTTTAAAGCTGAACAGAAGGTCTTCTCTTCGCTTGTAAGACAGAATTTGTTTCATTTCCAGAGGAAATCTGCGAGATTCAAATGTGAAATATAATGTAGCTGCCCTTGTTAATCGCAATGAGATTATTTTATTCTATCTTTTTTGGAACATATCTCTCTTTTATTCTTTTACTTAATCGTCCAGAAATGTAAATGTGTTCTTTTTATCAGAAATATTGGATTCAAGATTATGAAATAGATAATGTTACCGAAGTTGAAGGTATTATTGATCAAGTCTTAAAAGTATGCCATTATATGAACAAATGCATGCATATGTTCGAGATCGTTTATGTTCAATGTATAAAAATCGTTTTAATTGTAGTGTACCTATTTCAGCTCATATTCTCGGTATATTTCTTGTTTTTTTTTGTTGATTATTCCTTTATATCTTAATGAAATTTTAAAATCTTTATAGGAAATATGTGGTCTCAAATATGGCATGATCGTTTTGATGATGTTATTCCTTATCCTGATGCTCTACTTCTTAATATGAGGGTGTGGGTGTGAGTGTACTAGCTACAAACTGAAGTAACACCGACATACCACACCCACACCCACACCCACTCTGCTTATTGTCCTGCTTGTTCGTTACCTTCTTCGTTCTTTGGTTAATTAGTTATAACGTGAAGAGGAAGAAGAATAATTAAACAAGCTAGCAAATATACGTCATCTTTCTAATTATCAATTTTGTCCGCGTAGGATAAATCTTTATATCATGAAACAGTCCATGATAGAGTTTCACTTCTCTACGATGGCAAGTGCAAAAGAGAATGATTTCCGCTTAGAGAATTAGGTGAATTTGACGTCATCACTTTCAGTGGGATATTAATTTAATAAAATATATGTTCCAGCGACAACCTTGCAACCTAGGACAAGAATATTTTTGTTTAGTATCATTTGATTTAATTAAATTGTCTTTTGCATATTTCTATATTTATAAAAATGAAGATATGAAACGATAATAAAGGAGAAAGTCCTCAATTATATTTTACACAAACTCTAACTACACGCATAAATATAATTCAACATATAAAAAACATGACAAATATACTACGAAACAACTCGTAATAGAGAAAGGAACATAATAGATAGCAAACAGAAAAGATGTGCTTGTCATGAAAATTCTCAAAACGTAAATCATAATATCGTTTTCTTTTTTGGACGAAATCTTTTTTTTTTTATTACACAAAGTATTCTGATCTCTGCATAATCTTGAGTCAGAGGAGAAAGAAGAGTGTTGATAAAAATAATTATTTGTTTAATAAAGTAATGTAATCTTATAAGCATCCTGTTGTTGATCAGACCTCCCACCTTTTAAACTCTGTACAGCAGAAAATCATTTTCAAAAAGCAGAAAGTATGTTTTTGATATTAGGATATGTCTATAAGTTTTGATTCACTATTATAACAATGAATTTTTACGAAGAAATTTGATATTTATTGACCAAAATCAAGAAAAATAAATATAGTTACTGAATACGTTTTGTGAAACACGATCTAAAAGGAGTGTTGAAGTGTTTAGGGGTAGAAATTTGGACCCACGCCGCCCCCCCCCCCCCCCCCGCCCCCGCCCGGCGCCGCGGGCCCGGCGCCGCACGGCGCGCCGCGGGGGCA
>CAJNSZ010000741.1:0-38925 GCA_905329745.1 Rotaria sp. Silwood2 | reverse complement strand
ATCCGGCTTACTTCAGTTATCTGGAATAGAACTAATTAAAATGGAAATAAATTGAAAAAATTTCATAACATGCTTTTACAGAAAAAAATAATAAATGCGCTATATGATAGGTTCGAACTGCGCTTTCAGAATGTATCATGAAGATCTAATTCAAGATCTTGGCACAAGATAATCACATTATCTTGTACCTAAATTTCCAAGATCTGTTCACTTTTCTGTACCTAAGATCTTTTCCAAGATCTTGCTTACAAGATGTTCGACTAGGGTACCCCCCTCGATCCCCATTTTTTTCGGTCATTGTGTAGAGAACTTAAAACTCCACATACCCTCAAATTATTACTGAAAACGGACGGACTTTCATGGAGCTGGGATCCTCACAAGCCATATTGTCTTTATAGACCCCTTAGCGGTATGCATTTTCGAAAAATTTTCAAATCAAAATTTTGACCTAATTTTTATATGGTTTTATAGAGCATCCAAAGTTGTATATGCCCTAAAATTTTCATAAAGATTGCATGAGTATTCTTCGAGAAATACTGATTTTTCTATTAAGTGCATTTTTTCTTGTCCAATAGTAGTTTTTTTAAACCTTGATCGCGATATCAGGCCTATAGTGTATTGCAAGAAAAATCCGTTTCTGCAGAAATATGCGTCATCAAATTCTGGGTGTCGTAAGCAAGACAGATTTTTCTTTCGCAAACACATCGAAAGAAAAGCACTCTCAGTAAAATGTGCATGAAAATGAAAAAGTATGAAAAAACATAGCTTTTCACCTAACGTCTTTTTTTTTGCATATTTAGCGCTTTCAGAAAAGTAAATAATTATGTGCTACATATTATTTGAAAGAAAACTTCATAAGCAATAAAATCATATATAAACTTACAAAAAAATACTATGGCACGATGATGTTGAACAGACAAATATTTGCTTATACTAAGACGTACTGTAATAGATTATTAAATATTTTTACAAAAAATTTTCAAAAACTCTATTTTTAGTTTTACAGTTTTCAAAATAACTTTGGAAAGAAACTAATATTTTTCATGATTTTTCAATAATCAAATTTCGAAATATGGGAACAAATTCAAAACCGTTGGGTGCACGGAAAGAAATATATATCATTGTAGGAAAAGGTACTATGTATATAGTAGGAGTGGCACTTTATCTTTACTTTACCGAGTAAAGTAAAATATTTTTGTACTTTACTTGAAAAAGTAAAGTTAAAAAAGTTTGATTTTTTAATTTATCCATGAAAAATATTGCTTTCTAATTTTACTTTACTAAGTAAAGTAAAGTTGGATCACTTTACTTTACAGGGTAAAATAAAGATAAAGTGCCACCCCTAGTATATAGAAATCCTTAATTAAATTAGGTTCTAAATAGGTTCAGCTGTGTGTGAAATATTGTTTTATGAACTGGGCACAGTTCTTTTAGATGTGTTTGAATGATGAATGATACACAGAATAGTGTTCGATGATCAAAATTTGTTAAGAAACAAAATTATATTTTCTTTCAAGATCGAAAAAACATGAATATTACAAATCAAAACTACGAGGATTATAATCGGTGTGGGTGTGAGTGTGGGAGTAGATTGATATGAACAGATGGCTTACAATCAGACCAACACCCTGGTTTATATAAATTACGTTTAAAAAATAAAGACTTATATTTAATTGAGCAATAAAATTGTTGAAATGAGCAATAATCAAATTTAGCAATAAATAAATTGAATGAGCAATAAATATATTGGATGAGCAATATATATAATGAATGAGCGATAATTATACTGAATAAGCAATAATTAGATGGAATGAGCAATAATTAATTTAAATAAAACATAAAATGTATATAAAAAGGACAATAATAATTCGTTTATTGGCAACAATAAGTGTTTTCTCACATTCATGAAATACTATATGCAATTTATACAAATGACTCAATCGCAACATGTAGCACACTATATTTCTGATTCTGAAAATGACATTGATATGCAAATTCAACATTATAATAACATTGAAACAGTTAAAAGAAAAAAGAAAAACATGCGACAATGGGTTCCATCATGCACATACAATAATAAAGATGGTGCTATTAATAAAATAAAAAATGATGGTATATGGAGCAAAATACATAGCAATATCATCAGCGACGGGAAACGGGTTTATTATAGATGTAATCAAGTAAAACGGCGTGGAAACCAATGTCCAGCTAGTATTCATCTTTGATACCATAGTGAAAATGAATGTGTTACAATGTACAAAACAGAAGATGATTATTTACATCAAGAATTAAGATCTATTGGCATAAATCAACAATCAAAAGAAGTAATATGCGAGTTTTTCAAAATGAAAATCAAGCCAAAACGCATACTAGAAATATTAGAAGAGAAAGATTTACCTGTTCCCAAAAAACAACAAGTATCGAATTATTTGACATCCTTAAGAGAAAAATATTATGGTACTTCAACTATTAGCTTAGGTGAACTCGAAGCTTAGTGTCAACAAAATTCATTTATACCTGACGATGATGATAAACCTTGGGTATTAAAATGTCAGATTGAATATGAAGATGAAATTAATAATAATAATGATGATAATGATAGTAAGGATGATGATGACGATAAAAATAAATTTCAATTCTTTGTTACAACTAAAAGATTATTATTTAATGCAAGTATTTCAAATAAAATTCATGTTGATTCCACTTACAAGTTAATCTGGCAAGGGTTTTCTTGTTTTATTATTGGAACGACTGATATAATCAAACAGTTTCACCCTTATGGATTCGCTATATGTTCTAATGAAAAAGAAAAGGACTTTGAATTTATATTTAGTTGTATTCGTGATGGCTTACGCAGTTTAAGCCTGTAGATGAATGAACGATAATTAGTACTTATTGCAGATGGTGCTAAATCTATTAGCAATGCATTTTCAAAAGTATTTGAAACAGATCATAATATTGTTATGTGTTGGTTTCGTATGCGAAAACGTGTAGAAAAAAAGTTATATTTAGTCGAAAATAAAGCTTTAGATGATGAAATTATGAATAATATTGAAACATTACAACTGTCAAAAAAATAAAAAATATTTGACATTGTTACAAGATTATTCTTAAAAAATGGGAGAACCAAGAAAGATTTATTCAGTATTTCTCAAGTGAATGGTTAGAATCGAAAAATGGGTGGTATGAAGGCTTAGCAATATATGTTCCCAGCACAAATAATGCTTTAGAAGCAACAAGTCGTGTAATTAAAGATGAAGATACATTAAGGGAACGATTAGTATTATCAAGATTTACAGTTGTCTTATTTTCTATAGTCAATAAATGGTCAAAAGAACGAAATTCTACTCTTATTAATTCAAAAAAAATCGAACATCAACTATTAATAGCATTATCACATTGGACTGATGCATACAATTGGGTTAAGCTTAACAAAGAAGTTATATCTATTTTCAATGGTGATAGAACGATATATTATTTGCCTGCTGGTGAAAAAATTACAATAACAGATAAAGAAATAAAACGATATGAAACTTGTAGATTTAACTCGTTGGACACGTACAAGTCCGTCTACTTCAATATACGGTGCGTATGTTTATCAAACAATGCTGAAAAATGGAAAGAAGCAACCTACACCTGCCCATCATTCATGAAAAATTATATATTCCAGCATACCATTGGTATGTCCATTAAATTAAAATATTGCACACCTCCACCTGAGGCAAAACATGTGGAAATTGGTACAAAAAGAAAAAGAGGCAGACTATCGGAAGCAAAAAAAAAAGCTTTATATGGTACAATGATCAGTTATATATATTTCATTTTTCTTTTTGTTTCTTGTCACTTGTAAATAAAAACCATGTAGTTTTTCTCTTTTTTATTGCTCAAATATGAAATTAATATTGTTATCTAATAAACTATTTATTGTTCATTTAATATTATAAAATTGCTCAAATAAAGTTTTCTTATTGCTCGAAAGTTACTGCTAAATCATGTTTTAATTATTGATCATTCCAATATTTTTATTGCTCAAATAAATACAAGCCAAAAATAGATATGGAAAAATATCAACATCATGTTTAGTTTCTGTTTCTCAACGTGAATCTTTAACTGATCAAAGAATATTGACTATTGAAGATTTACCACTAAAGTGATAAAAGTCAATTTGATGTATTTAATTTAATATTTTTTTCTCAATAGATTTATTGAACCAATTTTTAATGTTTATGTCCATGAAGGATAAGAAACACATTTTCGTGCGATTATATCTGGTCAACTATCACCGAACGTAACATACGGTACGGAATTTCAATATCATTCTTATTTATTTTAAATATATTTTGAATAGAACAATGAAAAAATATCGTGTAACTCAAGGTAACGATGCTTATTTATTAGCAATATCACATGTCAATGAAAATGATGAATGTCAATATACATGTAAAGCTGAAAATTCACCTGGAGAAAAAGCATGGGATATTGGTGTGACTGAAGAGATGATCAACACCCACACTCACACCGACCATCGATTCAGTTCTTCCGATCATTCGAGAACTTAGTCGGAAATATTATCAGTCTAGTAGGAAAATTCTTTATTATTTCGAACTTGTTCAGCAACGTCTTCAATATTCTTTTACAAGGTGATTCGTCTTCGATGTTCTGGTGGAAGAATTTTAGTATAAATGCAGAAAACTCCATCAAAACAAAGTTGAGCTTGAGTGATATCTCCTCGATTCTATTTAATTGATCGCAAATTGTTGAGTAATGCGTCAACTTTGCCCCGATTAGACAAAGAAGAACGTTCGAATAACATCAATGCTTCAGTTGTGAGTTCTAAAGCTCGATGATCAATACTAACAAGTGTGACTAGTATCATTGGATCGATGAAAAACATCAATTAGAATAAAGACAATGGACATTCAGTATTGTTTAGAGCTTTACTCAATTTCCTTTGAGCCCAATAGCCATTGGCTATGTATCATACAAGCTTTGCCCTCACCCTCACCCTAGCACTCTTGAATTTTGCCGTAGACTTGTGTTTCTCTCAGAAAGAATGTCTTGTTTTCTTGGTGTCATTTCCGAGGAAAACGATAAAGCGAATTATTTGATGTGAGTAGATCATTTGTTATTTATCTTTTTTGTTTATAAAAGTCGGGCTAAAATATTTGATAAATTTACCGTTTAGTGGAAAATTAATTTAAGTAGGGAATTTTTTCATGAAAATGAATTTCGATTTCATGTCTCTTTAATACTTTGCAAATTTTCATGCACTGCTCGAGTAATTCTGTCGTATTTTCTTCTAAATGGCAATTGTGCTTGGGAAATTTTAAAGTAGATCTTATCCGGAGAAATGGAATTTTATCTCAATTTTTACTCAATTAGTCATAGCTTCTTATTTGTTTCTTTTGCAGCCACGTTGAAATCCCTCGAAGTCGATTGTATATACGACTTGTTGGTTATAAGCGATTTCTATTGAATTTTGTAGTATCTTATATTATCTGTCACCGAAATATCTCAATTTCAGTGAGCCTTCACTCAATTTAAATTTTTTTAATTTTTAGACAGTCGAACCTTTAGTAGTCATTCTATTCAGCGATGTTGAACATTCGGAAATTCATGCCGAACCAGAGCTGCCTCCCAGAATTTCCATTTTCCCTAAACTCGGAATTCTTTCTATTCCTCTTCGTATTATAAATTTGAAAAGGAATTTTATATTTTATTCACATAACGGAAAAATAGTAGAAAGGCGAAAGAGGAGCAGGAAAAGCAC
This sequence comes from Rotaria sp. Silwood2, assembly GCA_905329745.1. Classification (NCBI taxonomy): domain Eukaryota; kingdom Metazoa; phylum Rotifera; class Eurotatoria; order Philodinida; family Philodinidae; genus Rotaria; species Rotaria sp. Silwood2. The sequence continues at coordinate 33,155 of CAJNSZ010000741.1, read as the reverse complement.
AAAAAGAGAACTTTTTCCGCAAAAAGCGGAAGATGTGACGACCTTAGTCATGATCCATTGTTCAATAGCTTTGTTGATCTCTTGTGGCTTCTCTTCCATGATCCAATGCGTTGTGTTTATTTCGATCACAGTCAATTGTGGCATGTATTGTTTCTGTGAGGTAAAGACAGCAGGAACACCGACGGCATCTCGCAAACCAGCAATGAATAGACAAGGCAATCGTATGTTGGGATCGAGATTTTTCTCATCCTCTACATCAACATTGCCAATTCGGGCTTTGTACCAATTGAGTTTGGGCTGCATTCCTTCCAAGATATTTTCGAGATTGACGTGATAGTCAATGTCAGACAAATAGGATGCACGACGAGGCAATCGTGTACCATTTAGAAGCCATTCTTTCATTTTGCCCGCAGGAGAAAAATTCGTACGCCAGAGGATAAGAGCGTCGTCTGATGGCGGAAAAGCAAGATCGAGAAAGCTATTGACATTCTTTTCTATCAGATCGTCTGCATCAAAATCCGAACCGAGGAACTTCCAATAGCCGAGCGCATCGTAGCCAAGTGCTTGCTTGATATTATCAATAGTTTTATCGATGTCCATCACACCGGGTGGAGTATAGCCGATACTCAAAAGAACAAGTGCTTGAACCCGTTCTGGCTCGTAAAGAGCGAACCGAGAAGCGGGCAACATGCCAAAATCGTGACCCACGACAATTATCGGACGATTTATCATCAGATGAGAGAGTAGAGCGACAAGATGAAGAATCATCTGTTTAGTCTTGTATTCATGAAAGTCGGAAGGTGAATAGGTCTTACCATAGCCCAAGAGATTAGGTGCTAAGCAGCCGTAGCCGAGTTGGTTGAAATAATTGATTTGATGACGCCAGCTGTAAAGTGACGATGGAAAACCGTGTAAAAAGAGAATTGTCGTTGTATCATTTGTTTTTGGTGGATGATAGACATATTCGTAAGGGATGCCTGGAGAAACGGTAAAGATCTGCGTCAACGATGTCATTTCTGATGTGAAAAATGGATGTTGTCAATACGTTCGCTTTATACTATTTATCACGAGAAGCTTGCTTACCTGTAAAAATGAGTCATCGCTCGATTGCATCGTATCATTATCATCATGACAATGACAAAAAATAATAAAATATCTAAATGGAAAGATAACAGGACGTAGCATGTCAATAAATATATACTCTTGTGTGGCTAAGAGAATGAATATGATAGCCATATACGAGAGACAATGTATCCCATCTCGTCAATTTTTCATCAAATCCGCCGGTTCCAAGCGGTTTCTGTTCGTTTATCGATTTTTTAATAGTTTTCCTATTAAATTAATATTTTTAGTTTAGAAAAAAAATCGATTTCAACCCAAAAAAGTCCAGATAATTATTCAACAGTGAAATTCTGTCAGATGACGCTATGGATTTTTGTATTGGTTAAGTTATCTTGCAAATGAATATTTTTATGGCGCCATCTTTAATAAAAATCTAAACTCGAAAACCAAGCGAATATAAGAGATGTGGCTGGTATCAGTGGCTTCAGTGGGTTTGCATTAAAGGGGGGCAACGATTTCAACATAATTCTAACGATTTTGTAAGAGTTTAAAAATATTCACCCTCTGCTCTGAAAAAAAAAAAGTTTTGCAGAACTATTTTTGGTTCTGCAACACATGCAGAACCAATTTATAGCTCTATATCACAGTAAATAGCTCTTAAAAGTTTCGCACAATGATGCAGAAGTATAATAAGTTCCCTGTCAGAAATGTCGAACCAGAGAGGTTCTGTCAAATAATATTGAACCATAAAATATCTTCTGACCAAAAATGTTAAACACCTAGAGATTCGGCCTAATAATGCAGTACTTCCAAAGGTTCTGCTCAATGATACTGCACCATAGCAAGTTCTCTGTTTGAAAATGCTAAACTAGAAGGAATTCTGTCGGCCCTGTAAATCTCTTCAAAGTTGATCAGTCAAAATACGGAACTACAACTATGAAAGGGTTTGGCAAAACAACAAAATGGTTCAGGATGTACCTATTCTAAAATCTTTTTGCCAAAAGGTACGCTAGAAAATCTTTTTTTTAATAAGACTAACAGTAGTTTCAACAGAGGTATTTCATCATATGCTTTACCTAATGAGTGTCAGTGTTTGTGTTCTTTGAAGTTCCATTCTTCAAGAACCCAAACACATTTAAGAGTTTTTTTTATACATTTAAAATGCTGTGAAGTATCTAAATGTTTCTGTGCACATTTTTTGTGACAGACTACTATGGGTTCTAGGTTCCTAAGAACACGACTCCTTACTGTTGGTTGTGTTTCCAGGAACACTAACCCTTGTTGTGGTTTGCGTTCCCAAGAACATGAACCACATCATGGGCTTTTGTTTTCAAGAACACAAACACATTTTAGAATACTTTTTATGCACTTTCAAGCACGCTGGAATATTTAGATGCTCTTGTACGCGTTTTTTATGGCAGGCCACTATGGATTGGTGTTCTCGGAAACACAAACTCACGATGTGATTTGTGTTGCTAGGAACGGAACCAGAAGCTGATACCTCTAGTTTTATCCCTTCTTCCGCTTCGCAATACTTTACTAGATTATCATTTACCTTTTTTCCGGATGATCGAGTGTGCTTATGAATATCAATTTAGATGTCTCTTTAACTTATTTTATGCATAGATTAAATAACTAGTAGTTTAAATTTGGAAATAAATTCAAATTCCAACAAATTTAATTTATTTCTGATTTCACTTATTTTCTTTTTATAATTTACAGGCCCCGTAGCGGTCCTTCTTTCCTTCTTTTCCTTCGTTTTTGCTATTCATGCGAATACGCTCTCAAAAACGTCGGAAAATCTACAAGCAACGTTTGGATAGAGAGACCTCAGAGTTCTCGAAAATGTATAATTCACTTCAAGTCCAATTAATAGTCCGCCACGCTTATGTTAAGGCATACATGTAGGACATCAATTTACGTGGTACATATGTGCAGGATGTGAGATATTTAAAATGAGTCTTCGTTGGAATTCGGTTGCTGCTCAAAATTGCGGACATATACTCAGTACTCAGTGACCAAGCATGACCAAAGCCGAGCTATATTATAGCTAGTCTTACAAATACTAACGTGAGTGCCTTTCGTCGTGTATCAACGTTCGGTCGAGATTTTTACTCTGCAGCACACAAGAATTATACAGTTAGTGTTGGATGCTTATTGATAAACTAAACGAGGAAAGCAATCAACATTTACTAGTACGTAGGATGGTGCTTGTGAAGGAGAATGGAGTCATGCGTGCAAATTGGCACAATTTAGCTCAAAACCAACCGTCAATTTTCCATGCAATTTAAGTTCGTCAGTCAATTCGAAACATGCTCAAAACTTCTCCACTTGGACTATAGGTCTTATGCTTTTCGAACTGTCAACGCTTCAGATCTCAGCCACTTTTTTTTTGACTTTTCTGGTCGATAAAGTCGTGAGTCATAGTTGAGCATTATAGCGATCGAAGAACTTGAAAGTATTTGGAATCATGTAGGTGTACATATATCACGGGATTGACCACTTGACCAGTTAACTCGAATCAATGGAGAACGTCGAAATCACCTTGAAATATCATTAAGAACAAAAAGCTCGAAAACAGCCTATCTGAAGTGTGGGAATCATAAGACATCGAAATATGAGTGGGATATACCAAAACTATCAGATGAGAAACAATATTTTTCTACAAGCTGGAAACTTTTTACGGGTTGCACTCAGCTTTGAGTGCGAAAATTTGGTTAAACAGCTAATTTAATTTCGAATTGCCTTAAACTTTTCACTTCTAGGCGAGAATGATCTCTTTCGAAGACAAAGTGGTCATTCTGCGTTGTAAAATTAACCAGGTTTTTGCAACTCGATAAACAGTCTAAAATTTTTAGGGTGAAGTTCCAGCAAGAGTGAGGCCAAACAGCAGAATCAGAAAAGTTTTATAAGGTTTCTTTAACAAAGTCATTGGAACCTAATTGAAAAAACTCGTAGGTGGGTGCAGGAATCGAAATACTGGATTTTGTAAAAGCGGACATGAGTATGCTAGGATTGTAGTGCACTGTCGATTTAGTAATGTCATGTGTTTGTTTTCAAAAAAATCTGCCAGCATCTGTTCGATCTGGTGTCATATATTCGTATCATACAGAAATTGATAGATAACCAGACCGTTTCAAATTCATTTTGTTAATTGAATAAAACACATGACATTTCGAGTCGACAATGCTGCTCTACAATCCTAGCATACTTATTTTCACTTTTCAAAATCAAAGATTTTGATCCCCGTACCTATATATCGGTTCTTCAGTTTGGTTTTGATGACTTAGTTCGAGAAGCTCTCAACAGTTTTGCTGCTTGCGCTGTGGAGTTTCTAACTGTGCCGGCAGTTTACCCTAAAAATTCCAGCCAGTCTATCGATCAGCGAGAAAAGTTGATAGTTTCCTAATGGCCACATATCAGTTACATTCTATCAAGGGATATTTTTGACAATACACGAAATTTTGTGATCGATACAGGGAATAGTGATACATTGGAGTGAGGAGGTGTTTGTTACCTGTAGAACTGCCAGGAGAATCATTGAGACCTAGGAAGAACAACAGCACGGAAATATTACATGACAAGAAGACAAACGTTTGTGTTGGAAATTCGTTCTTGTCTGAGCTCACCCCTATCGTTTACCATTCAACTTCTAATATAACTTTACCGCTGTAGCGCAGTATTCTTGAAAAATCCTTTTTTCTTTCTTCTTTTCCTACTTTTTCCGAGCTTCCTTCTTGTTTTTTCAAAAGCTTCCTTCTCAAAATCCTTCTTTTCGGCGATTCCACGCTGCAACCCCTGTAAATTAGCAATTCCAACAGATTTAAAGAAATAATAGTTGAAAATGGCATGTCAAATGAAAATCGCTGATACCAAATTGAAGATGGACCGAAACTTAAATACTTTAAATTGGTGAACACAGTAAAGATATGTGCAAATATAATTTTATTGATATCTGTTGTCAAAATTTGTTTTTTTATTTCGACTAATATCGATAATCAAGGATGATATTTGACTTTTGACTATACAGGTAAAACTAGTGTCATCTAAATAAAAAGTCTCTTGAGAAACAAACTAATTATTTTCAATATTGATTTGTTCAATTTATTTCAAATGAATAATATAACATAGAAATTCATACTTAGATTCCTGAATGTTTTACTCGACTATATTATAAACACAATAAAACGAATTATAATGAATTTTCATTTGCTTATCATTTATTCAGAATTAAAAATGCTTACCAGTACAGAGAGATATAGCTTCGTTTACATCAATACCATATAAACCAAGTTGAAATAAATTAGGATAATTTGTAGCACGAAGAATACGTTGTATAGATGTTGGTTCAAGATTAAGCCATTTAATTTTATGATGAATTTCATGTAAAATTTGTGAACAAAATCGATCAAGCATTGGATCAGGTAGTGGATAGGTGAAATCATCTAAGAAATATGTTAATGTTAAGTGACTTGTAAAAATTTAATCATGTGCAATTGTACTGAGTCGTGGGTGTGGATGTGGTTGTGGTATATGGTATCCTCTTCAGGAACACACACACCCACACCTACACTCAGTTCTTCGATTCACTTTACACGAACTGTTGAGCTTGAACTATCATATGCCTACTTAATCGTCATAAAAGTATGACATGAATAAATACAAATACACTATTCCAATGTTCGTTTTTATTTCTATGATATTTATTTCAATGCTAATTTATATAAGAAAATACTCTGTATTCCCGCAGCTAGTGTTCTGAGAAGCCTATTTCTGGTATTTCATTGTTGTAGCCTAAAAAGAAAACATTGTTGACGAACAATACCCAAAATCTGGGCGTTGAAATTGGCAGAATATGAAGACCTCACCCTGCCCTACATCTTGCTCTACTCCATCCTGTCCTGTGGACATCTTTGTTCGGAATCTGTGCTCATAATTAGAATAATGTCAAGATATTTTTCAGATTGTTTTTGAATAAGGTGTCAATGTGGCTGAATGTGGATGTGGGATGTGGCTGTGGGTGGGCAGATCTGGATGCGGGTTGTGAGTGTGTGTCTTCTCTTTACACCCCACTCACACCCACACCCAGACCCTCAAGCTCGGTCAGGAATTACTTTGGTATCCGTGGCACATGATCGGGCCTCCGAGCTCACTGATACATGACATTGGATGGGTACATGTGGATGGCGTCGGTCTTCCCGCGCGCGCATGAGCTTTACGATCGTCACGGCTCCGCCAAGGTGGTTTCTGGTCGCTCGCGCACCCGAACAGAATAACAATTCCTTTCATCAATTCAATGTGAATTTATTTGAAAGGAAAGAAAAAAATCAATCCATCATTTTGAGTTTATTCAATTGAAAAACGTTGTACACGATGATTGTAGTGATCGACGACATAGAGATTGCCATGTCGATCGAAGGACAAGCCCATGGGATCGTTGAACTGATTTGCTCCTGCTCCTTCACCATTTCCACCCACAATGACAATGCCTTTTGTCGCTCCTTTAGGCCAACACATCACTCGATGATTACTCGAGTCTGCCACGTAGATGGTACCCAATATATCGACCAACAGTCCTTGAGGAGACGACAGTTGTGTCAGAGAATTCCCTTCGCCTTGACCTCCAGCGACGACAATTCCTTCATTTGCATCTTTATTCCATTTCATCACACGACAATTGTTGCGGTCTGACACGTAGACATTCTGTTGTTGATCGACAAAGATAAAGGTTGGATAGTCGAGTTGATTGAGACCAGCACCTTCGCCATTGCCACCAGCCACAAGAGTTTCATTCTTGTCTCCTATCTGATATCGTCTTACTTCATGTTTCTCGGTATCAGAGATATAGAGGTATCTCTGATCATCCATGGCCAATCCGCAACAATGGATGCTATGGATGAGGATTTCTCCTTGAGTTGTGCCACTACGACGAGACCATCGTACGACTCGTTGATTCCACGAATCACAGATAATGAGACTATCAGTCTCTTTGTCGATCAACACATCGCTTGGTCGATCCAATTGATCCAATCGACTTCCTCGGTCATTACCACCAGCTACGACTTGTCCATTCGCATCACCTATCTTCCATTGGATGATACGATGATTCCAATAGTCAGCGATGACAATCGTTTGATCATCATCAACGAAGAGGCCTTCAGGTGTTTTGAGTTGATTGGTGGCATTGCCCTCCCCGTGGCCTCCAGCAACGGTCACTCCATTTTGTGCCCATCGGGCATTGGCTGGAATATTGGAAATCACTACAATGAACGAGAAAAAGAATCCCTATCATCATCTACTACAAATAAGATATTCTTCTTCTTCTTCGAATGGAACTTGATAAAACTTTCGAGAATGTCTTTCCCTAACATGCTCTAAACAAGAAAGGGTTCTCCTAGTTTCATAGGCAACAAAAAAAGAACTTGGTAACGATTCTTATTAGAATCCTTTGAGGTTCCTGGAAAGAGTTTTTCTCGAGAAGAAGCATTTCTGAGATCCTGAAAGAGTAATGCTAATCTTACGCAAACTTTAGATAGGAAAACATAAAAATCGGAGGATTTTATTCATAGTTTATAAGATGAACTGTAGGTAAGGTTTCAAGCAATAAAATAAAGAACTGTGTCAGATTGCTAAACTGAAGATAAAACTGAGAAGATCTTTTTCTGTATCTTGGTTCCAGGGATGCAGAATGCATCTTTCAAAAAGCTTTTGGACGTGGTTCGGAGAACATATTAATGATATGTTTTTCTGGTTTTGAAATTCAAATCTTCGGAAAGGTAAGCTAGACATTCTCATAAACGATGCAGCTGATATGTTTTGCCGAGTTTTTTTCTAAATTATGAAAAGCTCTTCCCAAGGAGGTCTTTGAGAGAACTCTAGCAACGTATACTAAGGGCAAGAAATGTCTTAAAGTTTTGAAGAAAGGGGAGAAAGGAGATTATTGCAGAAATTAGCATCGTTGAAACTGGCAAGAAGTGTAACGTTAACTGTATGCTACCTACTGATAGAAAAACATAGAGATTTGAGGATTTTATTCATAGTTAATACTGCTGAATCTTACCAATGAATAGCAGAAAGGTTACTAGCAGGCTAAAATCCTCGAAGAATTTGCGTTTAAGTGATAATATAAAGAACGTTGTCAGATGTCTAAACTAAAATGTCCTGAGAAGATTCTAGTAGGATGTTGTTGGAAAGATTTGACGAATAAGAATTTTGGAGTGCTTGAAAAACGAATGTACATTCTGATCAGCACATATTTATGGGTTACTTTTAACGTAGTTGGACAAAAGTCCTAATCACATCATTGTATGGATCATTAATGCAAGTCTACAAAAGAGACTTCTTCACATTCGCATGCTGGACGCAGGTGGCATGTTATTAGGTTTTTTGCTCAACTGATGTCAATCTTACTCAAATAGAGTCCAGATAGGGTATGAGCAATATCAAGAGCAGGATTGTATGAATCTGAACCTGCGTAAACTTAGGGGTATTCGTCACGGATCGTTGAAACTAAATACTTTCTACTTTTGACGCACTGAATAGCTCAATACTAATTGTATCGGAGCTCTCTATAGTAAAACGTAGGAATCTGTAGATTTTAGGCAGAATTTGAAAATGCTGGAATTGAGTACTATAGTGGAAATGCATTCTAAAAAGCTATTATTAAATTTTCAAGAAAATTAGCTACGAATCATTGCATGAGGAAGCTAGAAAAGCATCTTGATGACAAAAGAGTAATAACCTCTATGAAAATCCGAAAAGCTTAAAGTTGTGAGAATATTCTATTAGGATATTGGCCTAATGCTTATGCAGTATTGTTTTTGAGAATCTTTTTCTAAGTGAAAATATACTGGATATTGTCACAAGGATCTCATGAATAAGGGTTTTGGTATCCCTTCAATACTAATGCGGCTTCTAATCTGTGTCCATCGAGTATTGACTGGAATATTACCAGTCATTACAGTAGTGATCGAGAAAAAGAAAAGCAATTATCATCGTCGTTGCCTACGAATACGACATTGTTCTTCTTCGAAACGTACTTGGCAAAGCTTTCGCCAGTGCTTCCCTCACATACTCTAAAGCAAGGAAAATATTCTCCTCGACATATATAAACTGGAAAGCCTTTTCCTAATTTCCTATGCAAAAACAAGAACTTCGTAACAACTCTTATGCAAATCCGTGCTTACAGGAATTGGTTTAAGTTCTTGCCACGATCTTTGATATTACTGGAAAGAGTTTTTTTCTCGAATATGCATTTCTAAAATATCGCGAAGAGTAATGCTAATCCCATTCAAGCGCTCGACCGGAAAACATAAGTATCGGAAGACTTTGTTTCAGTTTCTGGTGTAGAATTCTATCGACGATTATTAGAAATGGTACTACCGAGCTTAAATCTTTTCAGCATTTTTATGATGTACTATGGACATGATTTTAAGCAATTCAGTAATGCACACTGTAAGATTCCTAAAAACTGAAAAAATACCGCGACGATCCTATCGGGACTTTGTAAGGAGTATGCAAAGAAAGAGGATTTCGACTACTTGAAAAACAAATGTGCATGGTCAACAGTATATATCTTTTAGAATAGGGGTGAGAAGTTATTGTTATTTTTTGTTATTAATAACAATAACAATAACAAAAAAAGTTATTGTTATCAATAACAAATAACAAAAAAAGTTATTGTTATTAATAACAATAACAAAAAAAGTTATTTGTTATTAATAACAAAAAAATAACAAATAACTTNGCTCATCACTTAACCGTCTGCTGCCGCTCATCGTATTCAGTTTATCTTTTCTCCTTATATAACCACATATCACTATTTAGTCCAGCGCATGCTTCTACTCTGATCAATGTTCAATGCTTGCTCTTTCTCTTTCTCTCGTTATAATATCTATTCTTGTCCTCTCTCGTTCTACGCTGGGTATATAAAGAGTAGACGAGAGAGAATAAAGGCATTCTGGTGTGGAATAAACACTAAAATCGTTCCACTGTGTTGATAAAGAAGTGTAATTCACTCTTCTCTATTGTCGTTCAACAACAGTATTAAGTTTTAGTGATTGTTTTCAAATTGATTTTCTCATAAAATCAACATGTTGAGCAGGTAGTTCAAGATTTTTCGATTAAGAGCATAATTTGTAACATTTTTAAAATGCTCATTGCATAGACGGTTATATTCACGTTCAATAACTTTTGCATTAGTTGACGGGAACACAAATCATTTTGACATGTTCCAATAAATTTCAAACCTTTACTTATAATAATCCATTGTTCATTCGATAACTGTATAATTGTATTGACAAAGTATAAGGAAAGAAACACATTGGTATGATAACGAATATTTAATTCTGATCCATTGTGACGCCGTCGTTGTCCATTATATTATTTTGTGATGTTGGAGATTGGTTGAAAAAAGATATATACTTTGTTAGGTGATATAATCAGCTCGTTGAGTCATTTTTATTCACATTCTTCAATAGCTGCCAATCATTGTTCAAATACATATGAATGTAAATTGTGTTTACTTGATTTTTATATGTAATCTTTAATATTTTATTTTTTCATTTTTAGATATTTTATCTCAACAGCGTACTTTTGTTCATCAGATGCTATACTTAATTCAAGCATATCATATTTGACCTGATTGACTCTTCTCCAACAACTTGTGTAAATATTTTTTGTACCAAAACACATCAAGACGCGTTTGATTCGATATTTGAAATTTGAAAGATGCACTACAATCCGTCTCAGGTTTGATCTGAGTCGCCATCAATATCCTCAAACGATGGTCTTCATCTAGCTTTAGGCGAAGAGAAGGTCGAAATATTGATGTATCTGAAATGACAGAAATTAGATTAGAACCAGTGAAGTAGGGATTATGAAGCAAATATTTAAACTGGGACGCCACATCTGACCACAACTGTTGTCTAATGAAAGAGATAGTATACATGCATACTGAATTGATACTCTTCACAAATACATATATCAATGAAATGCTTTCTGTGCATATAATATTTTCATTGCTGGTGTATGTGTAAACATATACACTTGTCTCAAAAAAAACTTGCGTAAAATAAACTGTACATATCCTTTTTACAGATTTTTGTAGTTTTTGAAAACTTTTCTGTTTAAAAAAATGTTCTCTCATATGTTCTTTGAAATTATATCGGTTTCAATTGTAGATAATGTCAATGTTGCAGAGTTTATTATTTGTGTATTCTACTTTAAAAAAGGGCTCGGAGAGTTATGGATGTGAGTGCGGATGTTTGCTGTGGATGCATGTGAGGGTAGGTGGGTGATCGCACGTGTGGGTGACGATCTGAGTCTGCGTTTGATTCGGGCTCTACTCGTAATCGATGCTCACACAGTCATCCAAACCCATACCTACACCCCCCCCCCCCCCACTCACCAACGTTCCGCACAGTTACAATCACATCTACCCACACCCGCATCTACCCCCACAGTTACAGTCACACCCACCCCACACCCCGATTAGATAGTGTGTTCAAATTCAAAAGCAGCCCATGGCATTCATAGTAACAATTGTGTTTGGCGAACTTTATAAATTGCAGTTAATTTTAAAAAAAGCATTACTTACTATAGTTTAGCGCACTCTTCAAATTACAGCTCATTAAATTGAAATAGTGAAACTCAATATTTCGTCATCTGTATAAATGCAGCTAGTTATAAAATATAATTGAAAGTATAATTAGTATAATTAGTATCAAATTTGTTATTAGTGATTTTCTTTAAAATTTGAAAAACTAAAATTTGAGACTTAAGACTGTTCTCAATTTGAATAGATTGAATTAAAAAAAATAATTGATGTTGAATTTAACAGATTTTGAACTTCAATTTCGTGTTCGCAAATGAGAAGACATGAGACTACCTATAAAACATTAAATATTATATTGGTTCTTGTAACCAAACAGTGATAATCTTCATATTAATGTTGAATTATGATACGCTTCCACTTTCTCGGGTGACCTTGTTGTTGTTGATACTGTTGATTAATCGATTGATCAAATGCAGTTTTTGACATACTATGCTTATGCATACATTGTATGCGTTGTCTTTCCGCCTTGCTAATGTATGTTTGTTCACAACTATTGCATGGGATTATTGAAATTCAATGCTACTTCTCAGTTTCCATCAACAGCTCACTCTTTTCAAAGACAGTCATAGATCGAAATGAAAGTCATTGGTCAAGAACATAAACGAACAATCAAATTCCTACGAACCCCCCGAAAAAGATCTTTGATTAATCATTACACGATCAGACAAAGACCGAGGCATCGTTGTGATGGAAACTATTCTTCAAAAATGATGAACATTCACCTACATTGATCATAATGCAACTATTATCAATGAAGACTGATTGATTCGAACATCGTTAAGATTGAAGAAAGAAAGATTGATCAAGATTTGGAGAATCAAGATCAGCTTATCTTTATGACCTACCAAAGTTATAAAAGCTTAATTGTCCATTAAGACCAGTCGTGTCAGCTATAAAGATAGCGAAATATGATTTAGAAAAAATATTAACAAATTGGTTATCACCTTTTCGCAGCAGCTATTGTTTTGCCAAAGATTCTTTTGACTTTATCCTCAAAATCCAAGGGTCTCAAAATGCGGATAAGATGATGGTCTCATTCGCTGTAACAGATCTCTTCAACGATGTTCCATTCACCTCTACTATCGGCTATATCCTTGATGAAATGTATCCGACGTTCTCAAAAATATATCAATATTTGTCACGAACAAAGCTATGTGATTCACGTAAGTGAAGAATTGATTTTGAAACTCCACTTCGAACAGCCAGATCAGAAATACAGTTTACTTTCGGCAACAAAATGTATGTACAACACAATGCTGTCGCAACAGGTATTCTATTGACTCCAGTAATTGTAGATATCTTCACGATTCATCTGAAAAAAACATTGATGAATAGGCTATTACGAATAGATGTTTTTGTATGGCGTCGTTACGTTCATGATACAACTGTACTTATTAATCTAACAATACATATATCAGATATATTGACCATTCTTAATAATTATCATCCGTCCATCAGACTCACCAAAGAAGTAGAAACCAATCAAACACTTTCATTTCTCGATATGAAAGTTATTTGATTAGCTGAACAACACATGTTCAAGACGATCATCTATCAGAAATCAACACGTGCACTGATTATATGTTCAGCATACTCATCATTATTTGTTGAATTCAATGAAATACGATGAAATTGTATAGTAATGAGCAACAATTAAATTCATCAATAGTTGGACGTGATAAGAAACGTATGTATACTGATATTCCATTTATTATTGAATAGACAACATATACAATGAAAAAGAAAATCATACATCTGCCTGACAAAGTTCGATTTGATCTTGATATTCAATGCTTTACAAGATCATCACCATCTGTTCAAACGTTTTTTTAAAATAAAGATCTCATTGTCAAACATATGCAATCTAATGTTGTCTACTCTATTCAATGCAATGATTGCAGACAAGCATACATCGGCGAGGCAGAAAGATAATGCAAACCAGCACTACTAAGAAGATCACCGATCATCACGAGTCAGAAACAGAAAAACAAACATCGACAGCATCCAATAATAGCACCAGCATCGTCTAAAACAACAGCAAAATTAAAAAAGACGTTGTCTTCTCATTCACTATGCAACACGAAAAGGAAACCGACCATGCTATCAACGGTAAAGACTTTCGTGCTGTTTGACAAGACAACCATCTCTATTGTTTACTAATCAAAGAGTCCTTATTAATCCTTGCATACAGATCACAACGCAATCGAACAACACACTCAATTCTAGTGATTGTTTACCCCGATGGCTTACCAAGAAATATGTTGCTTGCACGAAATGGTTAATATGAACGCCATCTACTATTCTTTTCCTTTTTTGTTCTTTTGTTTTTTCTTGTTTTAATCTATTTTTTCTAAATTGCGTCTACTATTTGTGATAATGATGACTAAGTTCATCGAAACGTCAAAGTAGTCACTAATTTAATTCAATATTTAATAATGTCATTTAAAGCCGATGGTATCTTTTCATTTATTGTTAAATTATTGTTCTTAACAATTTCAAAAGTCTGTAACTTCAAACTATCATAGAATTCAAGATAGTAGAACAATATCCATGCAATTCTATCCAACTTAAGTGTGTCAAGTTGTATGTGTAACGTAGAACACCAATTCTTCAATATTAGCATGAATTAAAGAATTCAACAAATCAGAAACATTTAAAAGATACTTGTTTTTTTTCCACTAAATGAGAATGAGGACAACGTATGGGTCACTTCCAGTTAGATAGCAAGATTTCTTTTCAAAATCTGCTCGCTTCAAGAGATACCGGGTGTAAAATGATTAGAAAGCTGTCATCTTCACTTTTAAACTCTGATTTGACTGACAGTATATGTGTGCATCTTGCTGTAGTACACAAAGAGGTTGACATCCGAACATTCTCACATACATCCATACTTCAGTGTATATTTTCTCATCGTAACTACACGAAACACAAAGGAAAGCAAAAAACAGAGCATTGAAAAACGAAGAACTTATATTTAATTGAGCAATAAAAATATTGGAATGAGCAATAATAGAATTTAGCAATAATTATATTGAATGAGCAATAATTCATTGAAATTTGAGGTAAATTGTATATAAAACGAGCAATGTGGATTTATTTATTTACACAAATAGGTATTTTTTCAACTTTATGACATAGAATACATAATTTATACAAATGGCTCAGTCACAACATGTAGCACAATATATTTCTGATTATGAAGGGGACAGTAATATGGAACTGCAGTCTTCTAATAACAGTGATGAGGTTAAAAAAGGCAAAAAACAAAATAGGCGAAAATGGGTTCCAATGTATGAAACTGGAAATGATCATTTACATCAAGAACCAAAATCTATTGGCATAAACGAATAATCAAAAGAAGTAATTTGCGAATTGTTCAAAATGAAAGTTAAGCCGAAACGTCTACTAGAAATATTAGAAGAAAAAGGTTTACCTGTTTCTAAAAAACAGCAATTATCCAATTATTTGACATTAAGAGAAAAGTTGTATGGAACTTCAACTATAAGTTTGGGTGAGTTGGAAGCTTGGTGTCAACAAAATTCAGGTATACTTGATGATGATGATAAACCTTGGGTATTAAGATATCAGATTGAATATGAAGATGAAATTGATGATGATAATAAATTTCGATTCTTTGTTACAACTAAAAGATTATTATTCAACGCAACTATTTCAAATAAAATTCCTCCTGATGCTACCTACAAATTGATCTGGCAAGGATTTTCTTGTCTTATTATTGCGACAACTGATATGATCAAACAATTTCACCCATATGGATTCGCTGTATGTTCCAATGAAAAAGAAAAGGATTTTGAATGTATATTTAACTGTATTCGTGATAGCCTACATGATTTAAACTTGCAAATGAATGAACAAAAATTAGTACTAATTGCAGATGAAGCTGAAGCTATTAGTAATGCATTTTCAAAAGTATTTGGAAAACATCATAGTATTGTTCTGTGCTGGACTCATATACGGAAACAAGTAGAAAAAAAAGTTGTTTAGTAGAAGATAAAAATTTACATACTGGAATTATGGATGATATTGACACATTACAACTGTCGAAAAATTTAAAAAAAACATTTGAAATTGTTACAAGACTATTCTTAAAAAAGTGAAAGAACCAAGAAAGGTTTATTCAATATTTCTCAAGTGAATGGTTAGGATAAAAAAACGGTTGGTATGAAGGTTTAGCAATGTTTGCTCCAAGCACAAATAATGCTCTAGAAGTAACAAATCGTGTGATAAAAGATGAAGATACAATAAGGGAACGATTAGTATTATCAAGATTTACAATTGTTTTATTTTCAATGATCAATAAATGGTCAAAAGAACGAAATTCCACTCATGTTAATTCAAAAAAATTCGAACATCAATCATTATTAACACTATCGCTTCGGACTGATTGATAGAATTGGGTTAAGCTTAACAAAGAAGTTTTAGCTGCTCCAAGTGGTGATACAACAATATATTATTTGACTGCTGGCGAAGAAACTACAATAACAGATAAAGAAACAAAACGGTATAAAACTTTCAGATTTAATTCCTTTGGCACGTACAAGTCCGTCTATTTCAACATATGATGTGTATGTTTCTCTGACAATGCTGAAGAATGAGAGAAGGAACTTGCACTTGCCCGTCGTTCGTTAAAAATTACAGTTGCAAGCACACCATTGGTATGTCCATCAGGTTAAAATATTGCACACCTCCGACAGAGGCAAAAAATGTGGAAATTGATTCAAAAAGAAAAAGAGCCAGGCCATCGAAAACAAAAAAGGCTTTATTGATACAATTTATTTCATTTTTCTTTTTTTTTTGTTCAATTGTAAATAAAAATAATGTAGTTTTTCTTTTTTTTTTGTTGTTAACATATGAAATTACTACTGCTATTTAATGTGTTATATATTGCACGTTTCATATTATAAAATTGATCAAATAAAGTTTTCTTATTGCTCACAAATTATTGCTGCATCGTATTTTAATTATTGCTCATTCCAATATTTTTATTGCTCAAATAAATACAAGCCGAAACGAAGTGTACATGATAAAGAAAACATTCATAAAAAATAACTGCTTACCTAATGAAAAAGTCATGCTTCATTGACTCATATATACATGTGAAAGTGCAGAAAAAAAGTAATTTTCGTCAACGATAAAAACGGAGCAAAATTGGTAGCGAGCACACATAATAAAACTCGCACACTTCAGCATCACTTATCACGTGAGAATATTTGATTTACAACATTATTACACTAGTGGTACAATTAGAATTGAATGTCAACAGTAACTACACAGAACGAACAATGACGGAACATAGAAACGAGACATTTTGGCAACCAGAAAGTAATTTCAAGATAGCTCCCATTGAGGATGTTCAGCATATGAAATCCTTAGTTTTGATTGAAGTAGCTGTAACGCATAAAGTAGTCCTACCACAAATCGTATCAAACACAACGACTTTTATAGTACTTAAATTTCGTCGAGAATTATAATGATGGAACACACGATTTTCACTCTTAGTAAGTCAACATAGCAGTGTATTCAAGAACATCTAAGAAACTAGGAATGTCAATTTATGTTTACTTCCAAATCACTTTATGCCTAAATTAAATTATCAGTAATTTGCATTTAGTGTATAATTTATTAAACTATAAATTAAATTAAATTAAATCACTCTATTTCTTTTTAATATCTCATCCGAGTCAGACGAACAAGAAAAGAAAAAACATGGAAAATTCATCGAAATTGTAGCGAAAATAAAATGGTAAAAAGCGCACATGTAAATGTTTTCATAATGCTGTTGACTTTTTACCGCATATGTATTCGTCTGGAGAGTTCAAAATTTTGTAACAACGTTAAAATGTACACTTTTCACAATTTTATTTGAGATAAAATTCGACGCATCTTTAGGCGCTTTCTTGCTGTTCGTCTGATTGAAATGAAAAATCAAAAAGAAAGAGAATGATTATATTTTATGTATCATTTAATAAATTATAAACCAAGTGCAAATACTTTCACTTTAAAATAAATTTAAAAGATAGATAATTTAATTTATTTTATATTAATATGAAAATGATACTCCAATCATAGACTCTTGCAATGAGGTAGAAGCATCTTGCAAAGCTATTTGAATCTCGAAAAACTCAATCAAAATCGAAGGTGTTGAGCATCAAACCAATGGTCTTTATTCACAGAATAGGAGAAGCATCACGATTTTTCAAGTACAACATATAGGGGAACTTCTCCACAAAAAACAGTCTATTCATTCCTCTTTATGAGCATGGGTGGAAGAGTGCAGTGATCGGATAAGTTTCATCGATTGACATTTTTTTGTCTTCCTAGAAAAGAATCTCTTGGAGTTAGTAAGAACAAATAAATGCTCATGAAAAAGCATTTGGGTCGATGAAATCGATATGTTTTCTAGAAGATGCTTTTAGGGATTATCTGATGTTCTAACATCTTTATGTAAATGATATTTCGGAAGAGCAAATTTTGATGTTTCATTCTTGCATTGGGGCTGTATGTTTTTACAAATCGATCTGTGCAATGCAACAATGTTCAATGATTGTTACCCAAGAAAAACCGAACCCAAAAGACACCATTTTGAATGCTTTGTGCTTTTTTTCTAAGAGCTTAAAAACTTAAGTTAGAAACAGCGGACATCGAGAAAATCCGAAAAAGACAATTACTGACATACATTGTGAGGTTTTGAGCATGAAAATATCCAATCAATTATTGATCGCTTAAGTGTCATGCGAGCTACAAAATTGAGTTTATTATCTCACTTTAATTCTTAAAAAAAAGCAAAAAATTGGAGTAAATGGTTTTTTGAGTTTGAACAATTGATTTTTATTGACAGGTTTTGATTTTTAAGCAAATTTTGCTACACAACTTTCTCCAGAAACACTTCTGACTTGCAAGTTGTGTAAAATTGCATGGTGGATCTTTCACTGAAAAACACTTCTGCTGCACTAGTTAGTTTGATTTGAGAACGTAGAGAAGGCTGCTTAGGGGTCAAAAATTCGTATGAGTAAGGTATTTTGCATGGCTAATGAGTGCTAATTCACTATGTTTAAGTGAACCCATGTGATCGCTTCAATCTTTTGCTTTAGCATTGAAAGATCTACCGATTATTATTTGGAACTCTTTAACCCATTGCTACTGACCTGTCCATATCAATTGATATAGTCATTGATAGAATTACCCTTGAAAAGCATTGAAATGTTCGTTTCAAAACTAACATCGTGTACGAAGGTAGTGGAGAGCTTCATGAATTATCGATTGGTAAATAAGTTTTTTCCGAAATCTTCAGAAATTGACAAATATAAATTAAATATTTGTAAGTTTTCAGTTGGTAAATTTTTTCAATTTTTAGCACTAACGATGACTCCAAGTTCCTTTTTCTACGGAGTTTCAGAACTAATATGTATAGAATACGGACTCATTAGTTATACAAAATACTTTACAAAATGATGAATTATCTAATAGCAAAGAAATGCATGTGGCACTGAAATGTTCACAGGTGTAGACATTGGGAGAAGTGACATGAAGATGGCTCTTTTTCTGTGAACAAAACTCATCGATATATATGTATATACAAATGATTGTCTTTTGAATGTTCGATAGTGTTTTTGCAAACAAGTTCATGTTGATCTCTTGTTGATCTCAAGAGTTCGAAGCAAACGATTTCCTCAACTCCAGACAACCAAAGAGAACAGACTTAAAACCTTAAAACGAATGAGAAGTGTCATGACTTATATGACACTCACTACATTTGTTATAAATGTTGTATTTTGTACTGTTGTCTGAAGAAGAACTTGCTAGTCTCGAGAACTCAAAAAAGAGTTCAGGTGAGTTTTTGATCAGTATAAAACGTCAATCGTATAAATATTATACTATCGATACGAATATTCTAATGCAGTTTGATGTCATTTCACATCACTTAAATCGTTCATATCTAAAACGTTTTCTTTCAAATAAAACGACGCCCAATAGTGATACGGTTTTTGAAAGTAAAGACGATAAAATTGGGTTTGCATTAAATAGTACATAAGTTGATTAATATTTCATCGACTCCGACAAGCTGAACCGAAATGATGGCTTAGGTCACTTTTCAGTCAGTCAAGATTTTGCAAGAGTTGGTTCGATATGATCGCAAAGTGTTCTTCATCGTTTCAAGGGATTTCTAAAGCATATAAAAATATTAATTGCAAGTAAACTTGTCGACAAAGAATAGAATGCGGTTCTACTTTGTATAGCGTTCGAATGACAGTGCCTCATATTCTTTTCTTCTGAAAGGATATTCTATTTTTCTCTTGATTATTCTTGTGCTTATCAGATGCGTGACGCTACAGTGCGCAGGTTCTCATCAAGAGCACTTTCGTGCTCAAGCTTTCAGGATGATATTTTTATGGATGATTACATAAGTTATGATTATTTTAAGAACTGGTCTACATGAACATTGGTCATTTATAAATGGGTGCTATTTTCTCTTTTATGCTCATTTGATTCGGTAGTCTTTTCCTATTGTGATAAATAAGTATACAGATACAACAGGCAAAAATTGCCACAGGTATTAAAACAATATTTGAATTTATCGAGGTATAAGAATGTTACAGTTTGAAGAAATAGTTGATTTTCAAAACGGTTTGGATTCTGTTTGATCGACTATAAACTTGTGCCGGCCCGACTAGACTAAAGTTTTAAAGAATTATGTCAGATTCAGTTAAGAAAAGTTTTAATTATGCAGGACTCTACTTTAGTTATGCTAACTATCTTGACATGGTTTCATCTTTAGAAACTTTTTCTGCCTCTCGATGTGTGTGGACAGTACTGAGTGTAGGTATGATTGGTTGTGGCGTGCACACTCCATCCACCCATCCATACGCTTCTTAGCTATTGAATAATATTGATTCATTCATTCTTACAGTAGTCAAAATTCACAACTACCTACAACATGGATAAGAAGATATCGTTCAAGGCAAGCAGCATCAGCACTGCCGAAGACAGTATCAAGAAGTCAGTAGTGACATCAAAACAAGGTACTGCTATAACTACTGCCGACAATGCTGCAGCTTCGTCGTCATCCTTTCGATCACGTCCGGCAAGAATTATACAAAATTTTCTTTTGGTCTGGCTCGATGCTAAAATCGACGAGAGCAAGAATGACTATAAAAATTCTCTCAGGCAACTACGAAATATTGTTAATACGATAGAAGTATTTACCAATGCTGATCAATGTTTCGAATATTTGAAAAGTATCAAAGATGAAAAAATCTTTTTAATCGTGTCTGGGACACTCGGCGAAAAAGCTGTGCCCCTCATACACGACATGGCTCAACTTGATACCATTTTTGTTTTCTGTGGAAAAAAAGAGCGGCACAAAAAATGGGCAACAGAGTGGTCGAAAATTCGATGTGTGTCGACCTCAATTAGATCTATATGCGAGCCATTGAAAAAGGCCGTTCGCGAATGCGACCATGATAAAATACCGATGAGTCTTGTTCCGAAGCGGATAATGGCAGAAGTAACATCGAGTCAACAGAAAACCAATGAATTAGAAGCGTCTTACATGTATTCAATGCTATTGAAAGAGATTATATTGGAAATTGATGAAGACGACGTAAAACTCGTAAACGACCTAGTGGTCTATTGCCGTGAGCAACAGGTTCCCGAATTTCAATTGAAGCATTTTCAGCGTAAATACCATCAGAAATCTCCAATCTGGTGGTATACTTATGAATGCTTTCTCTATGGTATGCTGAACCGCGCCCTACGGTCACTCGACATGGAGACAATGATCAAAATGGGCTTTTTTATCCGAGACCTTCATCGACAACTGGAACAACTGCACAAAGAACAATACGGTACATGTACGAAAAAATTTATCGTCTATCGTGGTCAGGGGCTTACCCAACAAGACTTTGACCATCTAGTCGACACGAAAGGTGGACTGCTCTCGTTTAACAATTTCTTGTCGACTAGTACAGAACAGGAGGTAGCTATGGAATTTGTTCTGCGTACATTACATAAAAATAGAGACATTGTGGGTGTTCTGTTTCTTATAACAGTTGATGTAAGTGAAGTTTCATCTTTGGTTACGCCGTTCGCACTTATCGATGAATACAGCGCTATAAAGAACGAAAAGGAAATTCTCTTCTCAATGAACACTGTCTTTCGTGTTGGTGAAATCAAACAAACAGTTGATAATAGTCGTCTTTGGGAAGTACAATTGACTCTCACAGATGATAATGATCCAGACTTAGCTGTTCTTACCCTTCGCATGAGCGAAGAAATCCAAGGCACTGGATGGTATCGAATGGGTCGACTAATGCTCCAAGTGGGTCATTTCGATCAAGCTGAAGAACTCTACAATGAATTACTCAAGAATTCCTCCAACGACCATGATAGATCACATATCTATCACCAACTTGGAATAGTGAAAAACGATCAAGGACAACACCAAGCAGCAGTCGTATTTTACCAAAAATCACTCGAAATCGACGGAAAAACTCTCCTAGAAGACGATTTTTCATTGACTGATACCTGCACCAACATCGATCTCGTGTATGACGAGATGGGAGACTATTCAAAAACACTTGAATTGAACGAAAAAGCACATGAAGTGAAAGAAAAAGCTCTATCTTCGAATGATCTTGATTGGGCTACTGCGTACAATAACATCGGTAAAGTATATAATAGCATGGGTGACTACAGAAAAGCACTGCAATTTTACGAAAAAGCAATGAAAATAAGAGAAAAAGTTCTGCCTCCGACTCATCTCGATTTAGCTCTTTCCTACAACAACATTGGTGCAGCGTATCAAAACATGGGCAACTATTCAAAAGCACTTGAGTTCTTCGACAAAGCACGTCAAACAAAAGAGAAAACTCTACCTCCGAATCATCCCAATTTCTCTATTTCCTACAATAACATCGGTGCAGCAAATCAAAAAATGGGTAACTACTCACAAGCACTTGAATTTTATGAGAAAGCACATAAAATAAAAGAGAAAGTTCTATCTCCGAATCATCCCGATTTGGCTACGTCCTACAACAACATCGGTCTAGTGTATCGTGACATGGGCGACTACTTAAAAGCACTTGAGTTTTTTGACCAAGCACATCAAATAAAAGAAAAAGCTCTGTCTTCAACTCATCCGAATGTGGCTATTTCGTATAACAATATCGGTGCAACGTATCAAAACATGGGTGACTACTCGAAAGCACTTGAGTTTTACGATAAAGCACATCAAATAAAAAAAGAAGTTCTATCTCCGAATCATCCCGATTTGGCTATGTCTTACAATAACATCGGTGAAGTATATAAAAGCATGGGCGACTACACGAAAGCACTTGAATTTCACGAAAAAGCACATAAAATCTTTAAAGAAGTTCTGCCTCCGAATCATCCTAATTTGGCTCTTTCCTACAACAACATCGGTGGAGTGTTTGACGCCGTGGGTAAATACTTGCAAGCGCTTATGTTTCACGAAAATGCACAGCAAATCTTCGAAAAGGCCCTATCTCCAAATCATCCCGATTTGGCTACTTCTTACAATAACATCGGCAAAGTATATAACAACATGGGTGACTATACGAAAGCACTGCAATTTTATGAAAAGGCACAGAAAATAAGAGAAATAGCTCTGTCTTCGAATCATCCCGATATTGCTCTTGCGTACAACAACATTGGTGAAGTGTATAAAAATATGGGTGACTACTCAAAGGCACTTGAATTTCACGAAAAAGCAAACAAAATGTTTGAAGAAGCTGTACCTCCAAATCATCCCAAGTTGGCACTTTCCTACGACAACACTGGCCTAGTGTATTGCGGCATGAGTGACTACTCAAAAGCACTTGAATTTTATGAAAAAGCATTGCAAGTCTTCGAAAATACTCTACCTCCGAATCATTCAAATTTAGCTACTGCGTACAACAACATCGGTCTAGTGTATCGTGACATGGGCAATTACTCGAAAGCACTTGAGTTTTACGAAAAAGCACATGAAATAAGAGAAAAGGCTTTGCCTCCAAGTCATTCCTCATTGGCTACTTCTTGCATCAACATCGGTTCGGTGTATCATGATCTGGGTGATTATGCAGCTGCTCTTAGGGCTCTTCAATGTGCTTTTGAAATTCAACAAAAAGCATTTGAAGAAGATAATCCAGCTTTTGGTCCCACATACAGCTGGTTCGGAAGAGTTTATCGTAGTGTGAAAGATTATTCCAAGGCACTTGATTATTTTGAAAAGTGCTTCACAATAGTTCAGAAAACGTTGCCGGAAGAACATTCCAGTCGAGCTATTACATACCATAATATTGGTGATATTCATCGATTAATGGGAGATTATGAAAAGGCACTTTCATTTCATCGAAAAGCATTAAGTATTCAAGAAAATGTTCAATGTAATCCTCTGGAATGTGCAACGACATATACAAATTTAGGTGAAACTTATCGAGAAATCGGAGACTATGCAACAGCATTGACATATTTTGCAAAAGGATTAGAAATTCATCAAAAGCAAATAACAACAAATCACCCTAATTTAGCTGTAATCTATCATAATTTGGCCAAATTATATTTGACTATTCGGCAAGATAGTATGGCACTTGAAAACATTCAACAAGCGATTGACATCGCTGAAAAAAAATTGCCTTCACATCATCCTCATCTTTTGGACTATAAAGAAACTTTTGAAAAAATTCAAAAGAAGCTATAAGTTGTTTTTCTTGCTTACCCAATAAATCGGTCTTGATTGCTACTCATTTTCCTTTTCGATTTCTCTCGGCTCACTATCGCGTACATGCGACTAGAGAGACCCCCGTAAACCTGACATGGGTACACACAGAGCAGACTATGTTGGACTGGTAGGACAATCAACGTATGTATGACGCCTATAACAACGCAAGAGATCTACGAACATAGCCGCCGTCCCAAGTACTATACAGTTTTCGCCATAACAGGCACAAGAAATCATCCTGGGCCAGGCAATGAAGCCACGTAAACAGCTGTAATATAAGATCATGTTCTTTCTTTCCTACACAATAATATAGCTATGAAATAAAACCAGTTAAATACCAAAAAACAAGTTTTCTACTTTTTTTTTATGTAGGTTTAATACATGCATGTATATTAAAACGTCATTCTATTAGAAATAGATGATATTTATACCTTATGTGAAAACTATCTCGAGAAATGCAATTGGCCACTAGAACTTCTCAACGTATCTATATGTGTACCGCCTTAATTGAAAAAAATCAAGTTTAGCTTACACTTATTCTTTTCTTAAGTCTTTCTTCAACGAAAAATAACATTAAAGCAATATCCCTTGTCTTGTCATTAAAATACAAAAAATATTTTGATTTACAATAGCATTCTATTGTAATGATATTTTGAATATTACTATATATTCTTAAATTTAATGGTAAGTGACTATTTAACATTAATGATAACTGACGAATCGACTTAAACGGTAATATCAAAGCCCATCATTCGACTTCTGATCATTGCCAATGAGTTTGTACTAATATAGTATCATAGTTAAAATTTCATTATATGTAATTTGAAATATAATGTGTATAATAATTTATTGTTATACATTTTCATTGTAAAAAGTTTTAGTCATCGCTTTATTATGTGAGTTGTATAAATGTATATCATTAACCCGGCATATATACATAATAATGAAGTATTACATGAATGTATAAGTTTCATTATAGTAAATTCTATAATCATTAGAATAAATGTATATTGCACTTCCTAGAAACTACATTATAAGTGTACTTACTCAATATGTTGATGCTGTGATGTCCGATTGAATATAATGATTTCATACAAGAAAATCATTTCTTTATATAAGCTTTAAATATCAAATATCAATCATTGATGAATAAATAATCAGTGGCATTGCCATGTTTCTTTTTGCATAAATTAGAAGACTGATTATTGAAGACAAACAAAAAACATACTTGATACTCATTAAACTAATAATTAATGAGAGGATCAATTTCTTTGTTTTCGTCGACGATTAATCTATTGGTATTCTACAATGTTTTCACTGAGATTCATGCTCATTTTATTTTCTTCTTTTTCGATTTTCTATAAAAAGTTTCGGGATGTCGATGTGGATGTATATGTACTTATTCTCTTCTCATCACACATACAACACAGACATTTTATTGATACGGAAAATTCTGAGTTAGAGAAGTTTGAATAAGGGCTTTATAATTTTTCAGATGAATATTTTATTGACGTGTCTCAGCCTGAATAGTGTTTTTCAAAATATCTGAAAAATTAAACATATCATTTAAAGAATGTTAGTAACAAATATTAGACAAAAAGAGAAAATAAAATAAAAATAGTCCGAGACATATTATACGACTAGGAATAGTGACAGAGAGAATATAGAATTACACTTCGAGAAGTGTCTATACAGCTGAATGTAGATGATTTATATATGTCATATAAAAATAATATACGAATTGTGTTAAAGAGTCAGTTAGGTAATATATAGTCGAAGAAAGAATCAAAGAAAATAACATTATTTATAAAAGAGTGTCTACATAATTGAATGTAAGATAAATCAATGACTTGTATGTGTTTCGTATAGATTGTGTATCTATAATCATGATGATTAATAATCTATTTTGTCGGTAGTCAGTCGTATGGTAAATAGAATGGAGACAATAGGTACATATACAAAATATTAAAAATTGCACTTGTTTAGCATGCAATACATTAATAAATGAACACTTTTGTCATACGCAAAATATGGAAAAATTGGCACTGTGGTAATATGTGAAATATGAAAAAATATATATACTTTTTTGAGCATGTAAAATATAGAGGAAAAATATAAAAAAACATCTACTTTTGTATACCGCAGAAAAATAAAAAATACGCACTCTTATAAGTGCAAAATTGCCCATGTTATAGAAAAGCAATACCTTTACAGAAATATAGACCAACGCATGCATACATACATGCATGCATGTCCACCCAGTAATCTTTCATGCGAAATGAAAGGGTGAGCGAGCTAGAAAATGTGTATGTGGCATATCTATGTGTCAGGATTTAGTTGTGCATTCAATGTTTTTATTTAGAATTATTCACGATCTAACCTGTGTTCTTCATTTATATAATTTGCTTCTATAATTATTATATTTACAAGTTTAATTGGATGTTGATCTGAATTGAAATGTTCTGGACATATTGTATCATGCCAGCATTTATTTTTTATTGCAGTGAGATGATGATGAAATCTGTTTCTTAATGTTTGACTTGTTGTGTCAACATATTGAGAATGACAGTGTACGTGTAGCTAAATAGCCTAGATTTGAAGTACCACAATTAACTGAATAAGGATTAATAAACATTGGATTTTGAACTGTGGACATAAGCCAATGTTGTTCAATAATATGCTTGCATGTTATACATCTTGGATTTTGACAACGATAAGATCCTAATAAATTGGTATCTGCTTCTGATTCAATATTATAAAATGAATGAGAATAACGAGATCTCATTCATAAATTAGTATGATTTGAACGCCATTTATGTATAAAAACAATATTTTCAGGAATATTTATTGAAAATTCATTTTGTAATAATAAACGAATGTTACGAAGTTGTGAATAAAATAGTATAGTGATATGTTAATGGATGTCTTTTTTCTTGGATTTTTTCGAACGATAAATGAGTTCGTGACCATCAGAATATTGAATTTCTAATATGCTCTGTAGTATATTTGTTGCATTATGATCACGTGATAATAGACGAGTAAATAAATTAAAAAGACTCATACCATTTGGATGTAGTAGATGAATAGACACAAATAATTCTATTACATAAACTCAAAAGTATATTATTTATGATACAACGTGGATGTGAGCATGAGAATTCAAGATATTGAAATGTATTTGATACCTTTACATATAGTGATATTTCCGATCGGTTTAAAGTAGAATTATTGATAATATTTACATCCAAATAATATATATTTAATTTAGTTCTTGCAAATGTATGCTTTAAATTCGATTTAGTACTATTTAATTGATTTTGTAATTCGTTTATAATTAAAACATCATTTGAAAGAAGAATAAAAACAATCGAGTAATCGAAAGAAACGAAGAAAAAGACGGGATGAATATATTTTAATAAATTGTTTCAATGCTACGATTTCTTTACCGAACACATATATATTGGCATATGGATGAGATACAGCTGTATTCATAGCCGCAACTTTTATCCGATGATAATATTGTCCTTTAAAAATAATTATATTGTTTTCAATACTAAATTAAATAATTTACTAAATGAATTTAACGATAATGGAAAATTCATAATAGATGCATATAAAGAAATAAGTTTCTTCAATGTAGATATTATAAGATCATCGCTGTAGTTCTCGATTGTTCTTTCCTATAAAGGAATAACTGAACTGCAATAGAGATAGATGAATCTCAGTGGAAACCAAAAAAATCGACGTTTTTTTTCTTTTTTCCAATAGAGCTTCATCAAGGCTATTTTCATTTGTGGAGACAATACCATCTCATCTGATTCAATATTCGTAACACTCAGACATATTGTTTTCGATGTCTAACCATGTTTCTACTGACAAGGTAGCAACCCGAGCTGCACCATGCAGTTTCAATTAATATATATACTAGATTGTGAAATTCGGCAAGCCTACTTCATTCTGTAAAACATCTGTTACCACACACTAAAATAAGATGTGTCACATGTGTCGTACTTTGCAACACATTATATCCAGCGACGGTACGACACATGTAACACATACTGAAAATGTTGTTCGAATTTAGTATGAAGCGGGTTTTTCTTTTTTTCTGCGTAAAAGAAAATTGTGATATTTTATTAATTGTCCATTTAATTATTCATAATCTGAAGATTCAAGCAGGTCAGATCTCCATCAGACCGTTGCAGGGTAGTCCTCTCTCAATCGTCTATCAAGATTGGCATACTCTCGACTAATAAATAATTGAGAAATAATTTGGAAAAAATCAACACGAAAACATATAAGTTTCGTATGTTCAGTAGAGTTGTCTATATAGAGGTGTGTGTGCAAAACTAAATGGTGAATGAATAGTTAATATACAGAACGCGACAAACTCGTATACGACATATTATAAGTGCGACACATAGGCACTACACATTTTATTTTAGTGTGCATACCTAGCCATTCTAGAGTTACCATAGTTTAGATGAATTTTCGTCCTTATGGGAAGTCGTACGTCCAAATATTCAATTTTTGCAGTGTCGATTTGAAATTTTGTTATGAGTCACAAAGATAAATTTTACTTCATTGTATAATATAAAATAACAGCACATTATTTTTGTACGAAATCAAATTTCTCTGCTAACTTGTTAATAAATACAGTTGGATTTTTCAATCTCAAAACAATATGATTAATATAATTAGAACAATATCTAAAAGCCATTCGAATCGATCCGTTTCAAGATCTTTGAGTTAAATAAGCCTCGAAATAAGATAAACGAGTAATTTTCCATGAACTTTATATAGGTCACACTCAAATGATCAGTCTCTCATATGAAAGATTGTATTTTTATTTTCATCAATCAAGATAAAAAATTAATTTATTTTGATGACTTTTACAGATAAAAGTCACCTGTGAACTTTCTAGCAACTATTATTTAAATGTTTCATTTAATTAGAAGTATATTAAAAGCTCTTAGAACGGATAATTTGAAAGAAAAGTCAGTTTTTTTCTTTATTATCGATTGATACTTTAATATTCCAATCAGAATTATTAAATTATAAAGAGACAACTTTTTGTACCCATGCTTTCTAAGCTCAAGACGTGAATGTGATTGTTTGAAAAGAGGACTCACACTCACCACACCGACACGAACATTTATGTTCACTCTTGTTTTAATAACATAGTTAGATATCAAAGTTAATGAATGAAATATATTAAGTGTACTATGATAAATTTTTACTTTATAGAATAATTTGACGGTTGTTCCCAGACACAAAGTTTTTGACATTAGTAAGAAGTATTTGATTTAGGATAAAAAGCGCTTTTATGACAATTTTTTTGAAAAAACTATTCAAAAAGTTAAAGACAAAGTCGAGACAGGCTTGTAAAGAATCCTCTGCCGAACCGGTCGTTTATCATTACAGGTTGCAACTCTGCCCCATACCGACACACCACCACATTCACCTCTGAATTGATTATGGGTCATTATTAAAATATCAGTTCCTCAAAGTTGCTATTATTGACTCACAATCGATGCTTATTGGGACAATTAATTCTGATTATATTTATCCACATAACGCGCACATGCAAGCTTTCACTGAAATTCGATTTGTCATCCAGCGCCCTCTAGATAAGATACAATATACCGTTATTGCATAACCACAAAGCAATCAAAATCAAGCTACAAAAACAATTTTTTTTTCTGTACAAAAAAGGACCTTTGGAAATCATGAGCGATTCAACAACTAGTGTGGAAAAAAAAACAAGTAAAAATAGTCGGAATGAAAAAATAACGACTGACACATCAACCAACAATAAAAGATGTATTGAACTAGTTAATTCTTCGAATAGTACCAGATATTTTTCGTTTTAAATTTGAATATTATATTTTGTTTTTTTCAGCCGAAACTGAAACGAAAAATAGTGGAAAACGAACGAAAAATACAGATGTCTCAAATACAAACACTAATGATAAAAATGATGAGTAAGAATCATAATAATATCAAATTAAATATTTTCTAAATTTTTATATAAGACCTGTTTCTCAATCATATGATGATAACTTCGAGGAAAATATAGACGACATTAATAAAAGTATGTCATAATTGCTTCGATGAATATATATGTATCTTTACAATGTATTTCTTTTTGTTACAAGACACATCCAATGATGAACCATCACCCCGATCAAACGAGTAAGCGAACAAGAAATAAAATAAGTATTACAGCTGAGTTTATATATTAAATGAACAAGATTTTTAATAATATTTTTTGATGCAATAATTAATTTAGAAAAAAGAAATCAGTAGCATTAAACCTCAAGGTTGAATCCAATTACTGAAATACAAAGAAAAAACCTTATATATAAAGTCAAAAAAAAAAAGAGAAAAACACAAGTCAGCGATTGTATTCTTGAAGAAAGTTGAGTAAGGGATGGATCATTATTTGTTATCTCATATTCCTCAAAATTAGAAATCAGAATGAATAACTTTTTTTTGACTAGATTAATATTTCATGAACCTTTATTGATGTCCTAGGGCATAAGTGGATCCTTAGTCTTGTATTGGTATGTAATGTTCTTATCAGAAATCATGAATAGATCTAAGAAAAAAATGAAGCTACGAGCCCACATCAAAGATGTTAATGATAGGCTTTTATGTGACTTGTCGGTTATTTCACGGGTTCAACAGTCATTAATCCGTCACAAACTACCTATCGATTAATAAAAATTATATTGGTAAAAAATTTAGATTTAAATTCTTTAGTTAATTGAAAAACTTCTAGTTTTTACGATTTGTGAAACTGAAATGTTGATATATTGAATTAAATTTCAAAAATAATAGAGGAACGAAGAATTGGAATAAATAATAAACGAAACTATACGTAGCACGAAAGCACTATGGATCATGTGCAAAATAATGAATCCTGTCCGTGTGCTCGTAACACATGCAAATACTAAACTTGAAAAGCCGTGACTCATCAAAGATCCAATTCGCATATGGATTGACTGGTGAATATCTCTGATCTGCATGAATCCCATGACAACTATATAATGTTACAGGCATCATTTTTTGGTCTGTTGAAGCTGTTTATATTTTCTCTCAATTATAGTTTCAAATGGAGTTGTTCATTTCTATTTACCAGCATACATAGATGCCCATAGCGCATAAATGAACAGTTTTAATAAAGCAAACGAATCATTTTCGTAATTTTCTATGGACTGGGTTGAAAATTATCTCTAGGACATGAATGAGTTTCTAAAATGAGAACAACAATGAAGAACTAATTATATTTGGATAGATTCGTATCAGAATTCAGTGATTTAACAACATTATCAAGGCTTTCAACTCACAATAGACCCGAAATTTTTTTTCAAAAAGCTAATCTCGTAACAAATGAATATATAATCAAAAAATATTCATATTCACTAAATTTGAACGAAATAAGACTTTCATTCACATTATCCGTCATATTTTTTTTGTATTTCTTTAGTTATGATGAAGATAGTCTTGAAGGAAAATATTGTGAGAATGAAGGTTCTCAAGAAGAACCGTCATCACAACAGACAAATGATAGTAACTGTTCCTAGAAAACTTAATTATTTGTTAAACTAATATTTTTCTTTCATATTTTTAGGTTTTGACATTGATAAGGTAGATGAAGAAGATGATGGAACGTTTCAAGTAATTCTTAGATTTTGCTTTTAAAATATCTAATGAATTAATTCTTTTTAGGGAGTACCACTGTCAGATATTCCAAATATATGTCAACAATCACCAACTATATCTGATATGAAAGATATTCGCGATCGTAATCATACATTTCTAATAAAAGTATGTATAATGACTACGATAACAAGTGATGCAATAGTTCTGCACTAATTTTATGTTCAGTATAGTATGTCGGTAACTTGTCGCAGAGACTTGATACTTTTTTTGTTAACAAGAGTAAAGTTTCTGTTGCAGAGCGATACAAAATTACTTCGTTCAAAATATTTACCGAAAGCTAAATAGTTTTAGGAACATTTTTGACTAGAAAAGTTCTCTGCATCGAAGAAAACTTCCATCCGCTAAGAAAGTTCGTATTATTTTTCATCTTTTATCGGCATTTTCTATCGCTCTCATGTGTTTTAAAAATGAATATGAAACTATAGAGTAACGATCGCTTCAATATTTCCTATTAAAGTCTTGATAGTAAAACTAATCCTAGTTTTTTTCGTAAACAAAAGAGTTATCGAACACATAAACATGCATAAGAGACGATATATTAGTGAATTTAAACAAAAGTAATGAACACTTCAAGAGAATCACGCAAGATGTCTCGAGCTCATTGACATTGCTAAAAAATTAGATCGCAATTTTTGCTAGTATATGTATTAGTTGAACGCGAAACTAGAACCAAAAACTTTTCCTTATCAGAACCGGAACCAAAAACGATTCAACCCGCTCATTACTTGTTCAAAGTCGACATTTTTATAATAATTTTTACTATCCAAAAATAAAGCTTTTTCCAAAAATCAAAGTTAGTGAAACCCCATATTTTATATCCAAATAAAGTTTAAGAAGTCTTCAAGAGAAGCACATTATATAAAACAAAATATTAGACTATGAGAAAAACTTCATCGGAACTTGTTGAGATTAAATCATCAAGTTTTTTAATAAAACAACTTTTACCTATTGAATCTGTAGTTTTGTAACTAGAATATTTTGATAGTACTAGAAACTTTGCGCTGTACAAGT